>JAQZBX010053962.1:0-18758 GCA_029593785.1 Cabassous unicinctus | reverse complement strand
TGGGTTCAGATTCTGACTCTGCCGCTTCTGGCTGCGGGACTTGAGGCAAGTCACTTATTCTCCCTGGGCCTCTGTTTTCTCATCCATAAAATGGAAATCAACTGTCTACCTTGTAGGGATTAAATAAGGTATGCTTCAAGTTGGGCAGTATGAAATTATTAGCACTTGACCATTTTGAATCCACAGAAGCCTAAAGCCCAGGCAAAGCTCCAAGGAGGTGGGATCCCTCAGCAACCCTGACCAACCCTTTCAGGGCTTTTGGATATTGAAGGGTGAGGCTGTTCTGCATCAAAGGGTGACCCATCTCCTGGCCCTGCTTGTAACCGTCTGCTGGCCTGTCCAGAGCCTGGCGTCATCCCAGGGGACAGCAGGGGCCTGTGGCCTCGGAAGTACAGAGGATTTCTTAGATGTTGGCAGCACTGCAGGGCAAGGCTCCAGGGGCTTCTATGTTCTTTATTTTTAACTGACAACACACCTCAGACCAGGATAATGTGGGAACTGGGTTTCTGGAAGGCAGGCCTTGGCAAGCGCCCTGGCAGGCATGTCGATCCTCCCAGGGTCAGGAGCTCCCTGGCAGCCGGCAGCCGTGAGGAGGTGGGAAGGGGGAGCAGGAGGGCAGGAGCCGGGAGGGAGAAGGGAGACGAGGCGATGGGCTCCAAGTGCATCTGTTTACTCCCATTTGCTCCAGGTTGCCTTTAGACAGGATAACAATATTCCCTAGCCCCCTTTATCTCCATTCAGTACTTCTAGGAAAAGAGCTGCTTGACATTTTAGAAGGAAAAATATGATAGCACATGACGTGGAAACCTTAGGACGGAGAAATCTCAGGGCATCTGCATTTGATGCCTCCTTAATGCCTGGAAAATGAAACCAGGTGAGGCGCAATGCTCTGCGCCCCTGTGAGAAAGTGTGCCACGACCCCTGCCAGGTGCACCCTCCGCCACCTCTTCCCCAGCCCCTTTCTCATTCTTGGTCTGCAAAACAGATCCCTTCTGCCTGAAGAAATGCACCTCCTCCCGCACTTTATTATGCTCAGCCGGGTCTCCATCTTCATTGTGCAGAGGGGCCCAAGGGAGGAAGGAGGGCTGCTAAGCCATGGTGGCCGGAGCTGAGCAAGGTGTTTGGGCAGGTGCCCGGGGCCTGCTGGGCCCAAACCAGGCCAGTGATTCCTGTCTGATGTGGGGACCCCGCGCCACCCCGAGGCAGAGGGCCATGACCCAACTCACTGGGACCCTGGAGAAGGTCTTCAGCCCAGACCCAGAGAGAGATGAAATACTGAGGGGGGCGGGGGTGGTGGTGCTTGAAGCCCTCTGACTCAGAGCGCGGAAGAGGACGGTCCACAGAGATACAGGCCATTCAGTTTGAATATGTGCCATCACGTGGACCTCAGGTGAGTCTCCTGGAAGTGAATGGACCCAACTGGATGTGCACACTGCCAGGCTGCTCCGGCATTTATCTGTGTGACCACCAGCACAACATTTCACCTCTCTGATCATATAAGTAAACATAGTAAGGATAATGGGAACCAGGGTTCTCACGGTCAGAGAAAGGAATCACTAATATGGGAGAGAATCAACCCTGCCTACAAAATTCAGCTCCTCCTCGGAAAAATGGGGATGATAATAGCACTCACTTCCCAGAGTGGTTGTGTCGACACCTGGGAAAAACTCAGTAATTTATTATCACTTTCTCATTATTATTATTGTTTTGGGATGGCTCTGCATAAAAGCAGTGCGATTTCCATGCCCACAGGCAGGTGTGGGAGCATCTCCTTGTGGCGGAGCCAAGCAGCACAGGTCCTTGTCCTTGACCTTCCTCCTAACACCACGCCTGATCTCCCCTCAGTCTCTCCTCCTTGGTTTCCTATCATCACTGACGTCCACTCCAGGCCTATGAGTTTATGAATATAAATTGGACAGACCTGCCCTTTACAATCCTGCTGACACTTTCAAACGGTTCAGCAAAACATTGTTCATAGATGCATGAAAGATAAACTTCATGCCTGACTCAAGATCAATCATCAGTTACCGGGTTCCACTGTTCTCTAGGCATTTATCCATTCATTTAATAATAATACAATTATTAGAAAACACATGGGCACTATGCTAGGGGTTGGGGATACTGAAATTCATCATTCATTCACCCAACAGATATTTATTAAGTGTCTACCATAAGCAGGGTACCCATTACCCACAGTCGGGTGGAGGGGCGTATATACTGGGATGACCTGGTGTGGGGCGTTGGGGCCTGAGTGGGGTGAGGTTAGGGTTAGGGTGCCCACACTGGGGTGGGGGCCAGGGCTGCCATAGGAGATTGTTTACACACAGGGGGAATAATGGGAACCACTGCCAGAGAAAGGAGTTACAAATGCGGAAAGGAAGAAAACTAGAATCAATGTCGTTTACAAAGTTCTGCAGTGCAGAACTGGAGGGGGTAAAACAGTGAAAATGCTTCAAGTAATTCATTTGTGGCAGAGGCAGCTGGGCTGAAAATAAGAGAGAAAGTGTGGGAAGTGTGGCCTTGGCCCCTCACCACTGCTGGTGCCCCAGGTCGCTGGACCTTG
Source organism: Cabassous unicinctus (assembly GCA_029593785.1). NCBI lineage: Eukaryota > Metazoa > Chordata > Mammalia > Cingulata > Chlamyphoridae > Cabassous > Cabassous unicinctus. Next base: position 16,195 of record JAQZBX010053962.1, on the reverse strand, counting down.
GAAGGATGCTGTCCACGGGTTCGCCCTGCTTCCGGGGTGGCTGCCAGGCCACGTCCAGCCCTTTGGCGTTTGGCTCCCTAGGTTCCTCACCACGGGCTCTCATGATCCAGGAAACTCTGCTTCGGCTCAGAGGGGGCACCCAGGGCCCTTCACACACCACCTGGCCTCATGGGCTCCTTCTGGCTCCTGGGCCCGGCTCACTTCCTCCTTGTCCTGCTGTAAATCTGATCCTCTCATTCCCATTAGCCCCTTCCTACAGGTTCCCCGGGAAGTGACTGTAAGACACCTCAGCCTGAGGAATGTTTATTAGGAAGTGTCCTTCAGAGGATCTCCACCTGCGGAGGGAGGGGAGGGAAGCAGGAGAGGGCCGGGGGCAAAGCTGAGCTCTGATGCTGTCCGTGAAGCCCTCAGCTGGCCCCTCAGAGAGTTCTAGAGGGAAAGTGGTGCACCAGAGAGGTCGGCGTGGGGCCTAAACGGCTGGGCATTTACACAGCCTCAATTAGTCACAGGGCCTGGTAGTCCAGGGGTCACGGTAGAGGCGGCTCTGCCTCGGAGGCAGTCCCTGAGGGGGCCGGCGGCTGAAGGCTGTCTTCTGTCAGGAAGGCCCACAGCTAGGCCAGCAAGTTATTCCATGGAGGGAGGTCTAGGTGGTGCCTCAGTGTCCACACAGCCCCGCCCCCACCCCTCAGAAAGCTCACTCTCACTGACTGAGACGCTCAGCTGGCGGCTAACGCGTGGCCTCTGCCCTCACACAGACCTGGTTTGACCCCTTTTCCCATTAAGACCACTCCAGGCCTTGGTTCCCTGATGTGTAAAATGGGCCCATCGCAGGGCTCTCCCAGTTACATGTGAGAGGGCTTTGTAGACTGCAGAGTGCTATTCTGCACACTGTAGAGTGCTCTTCCCAGCGTGGCTTTCTCTAGAGAAGTGTGAGGTCAGCCGTGACCTGGTGAGGAGCTAGCCCCTGACTACCTTCTATTGATTTATCAGTGAATAGTCACAAAAACTCCAAGAGGTGAGTTTTATTATTCCTGCCTTTAAAATAGTTTCTAATATTTATTTTATTTTTAAAAATCTGAAAAGCTTTAAACATATAGTGAATTGCAGAGAATGCTGTAGAAAAAAATAGCATTCTCTGCAATTTAATAATTGCAATTTAATCTCAAGCAGTTAAGAGTCTGACTGAGAGGCTGGGTTGGAATCCCCTACTGTTATAGAGAAGCTGTGTGATCTTGGGCAAGTTACTTAACCTCTCTGTACATTAACTTCATCATATATGGAAATAATAATAGTACCTGCCTCACCTGTTATTCATACATATGAATCTCCTGGCATTTGGAACTATATGGGTAATTGCATTTATTATTACTACTGTAGCAAACACTCTTTTACCCACCAAAGAGATTTTAAGGTTTGCTTCCTTACTTCAGTTTATTCTCTTTTCCTCGATTTTTAAAAATATTTTTAAAAGAAGTTTTTGATTTGTGTTTCTCTGACTCCTAGTGAGGTTGATCATCTATCCTGTAGTTACTGGCTGTGATTTGGAACTGTATATAACCCAAAAAATCATGTTATTAAAGGTAATCCATTCTTGTGAAAGTAAACCTATTGTAAGTAGGTTTTCATGGGTTACTTTAGTTAAGGTGTGGCCCAGCATGGCTCTTAATCTTCTTACTGGAGTCCTTTATAAATGGGATGAACACAGAAAGAAAAAGCCACAGAAGCAAGAAGCTGAAAGCAACGAAACTCAGAAGAGAAGGGAGAGACCAGGAGCTGCCACCATGTGCTTTGCCATGTGACAGAGGACCCAAGGATCGCCAGCAGCCAGTCTTGATAATGTCTTGATTTGGACATTTTTCTCAGCTTCAAAACTGTAAGCTGATAAATTCCCATTGTTAAAAGCCAACCCATTTATGGTATCTGCTTTCAGCAGCCTAGCAAACTAAGTCATTGGGCATGCATTTTTATTTTCTCTGTTAATTGCCTGTTTATATTTTTTTGCACATTTTTCTGTTGTGCAGTTTGTTATTATTTGCATAATTTGTAGGATTCTTTACATATTCTGGGTGATAAATTTTTATTGGTTACAGGCATGGCAAATATCTTCTCCCAGTCTGTCTTGCTTTCTTCTTTTCAAACTTTGATCATGTTGTCTTTTGTTATAGAGATGTTTTAAATTTTATTGTTTTCAGTTCTATCAGTTTCTGCCTTTATTGTTTCTGCTTTTTTCATATGTTGTCTAGGAAATGCTTTCCCATCTCAAGATCATAAAGATAGTTATCTTTTTCTAATTGCTTTAAAGTTTTATTTTCATATTTTCACTGTAAAGTACTATTTCTTACACTTATTTTTTGTGTATGACATAAACACTTTTTCCTCCATTTAATCAAAATCCTAGCACTACTTCTCGTGTCATCTGTCTTTTCCTCTGTTATGTGTAATGCCTCCTCTGCTATATATTGAGTTCCCCTGTTCATTTGATTCCACCTCTCCATTGATCTATTCTTCTTGCATTACATCAACACCGCATGATGCAAAACCCTAGTGCTTTATAGGAAAGCTTGCTGTTGGGGAGGTTAAACTGTCCTTATTCTTCAAAATTATTTTTTCATATAAACGATGTTTCATCTGATCTCTGTTGGGATTTTTAAAAATTGAAATTGTATTGTGTTCATGGATTAGCATGGGCGATAATTGACATCTTTAGAATATTGGCCCTTCCTCTCCATAAACATGCTATATCTCTCCCTTTCTTCAGGTTGTCTTTTACGTCCTTCAATACGGTTTTATACTTTGCTCTTGAACCTAATTTATTAGATTTATTTCTTGGTGTCTTACATCATTTGGAGTGGGGCATGGCCCATGTTGTAGCTCAGCCACTTACGAGCAGCATGACCCGAGTCAGGTCCCTTAAATGGCTCAATCCTCAGTTTCCTCATGAATGATTCTGCCTACATCATAGAGCAGGCACGGGGACTGAATGAAATGAAGAGTGTGAAGCCCCCAGGAGATCACCAACATCCGGTACCTGTGAACTTATCCTGGAGCTGACGTAAACTTGGAGCTGCATTTCTGAATGTGCATGTACTTGTATGCTGGTGAGCATGCTTGCATGTGGTCTGTAAGTAATTGACGGTCGGCACCCCTGCCCAACCCCCCATAAAGCAAAGAGCATTTAATAAAACACTTTCAAAATATGCATTAAAACTAACACTTTATTGACTCCTAAAGCAGGGGCAATTAAGTTAAATTTAAAAATCACTCTGGTTAACTTAACAGAAAACTAATTGCAAAGATTTTTTTTTCTGTTCAGCATTTTAGTGTAACTTATTATCATAATTGTTTCTCTGCTCTTTTGCAGCTCCCAGATGTTTACCCTTTTTAGTTTTGCAAAGTTAATTTGTGGCAAGACTCTGCACTGGCACCACCGCAGAGCAGCAGCTGCTGCCGGCACCCAGCACCTTCCGGAGCACGGCCAGCACTGGCCCCACCCTCATCGCCATCAGGCCAGGTGGCGCCGTGCAGCCTGGTGGGCGAGATCATCAAGGCTCTGAACAGAAGGAGTTCCGCCTCGTGGCCACGACGTGCCACGTGCCATGTGAAGCAACATCACGCTGACTTGAAAGACCACCCCTTTTTCCCAGGGCTGGCGAAGTACAGGAACTCGGCCGGTGGCGGCCGTGGTCTGGGAGGGGCTGCATGTGGTGATGCTTGGGAGACGAATCCAGCGGATTCTAAGCCAGGCACCATCCGTGGGGACTTCTGCATTCAGGTCGGCAGGAACAGCATTCACGGCAGTGATTCAGTAGAAAGTGCTGAAAAAGAAATCAGTCTGGGGTTTAAGCCTGCAAAATTGCTTGACAATAAGTCTTGTGCTCACAACTGGGTCTTTGAATAAGACAAAGCAGCAATCTGCTCTCTTTCGGGGCACTGCTTGATGTGTCCCTGAAAACAGCTCTTCATTCCACAGGCTTGGAAGCAATAGGATTGATCATTCTTTTCTAAAGCAGATTTACCAATAAAACCTCTGGGAACTGCGGGGGGAAAAAAAGTTTGTTTTTATAAAACAATTCATGTTTTATCACAAACATTTTAAACTTAAGAGAAAAGTACAAAGCAGTAAAATTTCCCCAAATAAAATCACCCAAAAAGAACCATTGTTATATTTGTCAACATCCTTTTTTATATATCTCCATGCCAATAAGGCCTTGGGTTCATGCCCACGTTTTGCTTTCCCTCGACAAGAAGCCGTGGATGCCTTTCCACACTGATGTTACAGAATTGCATCATTTTATATCATTGCACTATATTCCATTTTATAGATTTGCACTAATTTAATGCATTGATTTCCTATTTGTGGCCATTTGATCTTATAAAATAAACTATGCTCCAATATGTGGCACTGCTGCACACCTCTTTTTTTGTTAACTTGTGTGACTACTTCCATCAATAAATTTCTTGAGAGTGAGATTATCGAGATAAAAGCCATGCTCATTTTACATTCTGACACATATTGCCAAACTGCCTCCCTGAAAAGATTGGATCAATTAGCTCTGCCGTCCTTGGATCAGGAGAGTGTCCATTTCCCAATAAGCTTAGTGGGTTTGCCAATCTCTTGAATCTTTACCTATCTGCTAAGTGGAAAACAAATCTCTCCCTGCATATGCATTTCTTTGATTAGTAGAGAAGTTAAACATCTTTTCAGCTGTTTATTGGCTGAATGCCTTCTTTCGTGAGCTGCTTCTTCCAGTGCTCAGCACACTCATCTGGCTGTTTCACAAGCTTCATGTACTAACGTTGTATATAACATTGGGCATGATGTTTAGTGTATTAAGATTCAGGTATAACCTGTGTAATGTTAACGCTTTGTCCTGTGTGTGGCAATCTTCCCATCTTGTTAATGGTACATTGTTAATGTTCAAGGCAAGAAGAGGGTACAGTGTAGAAAAGCGTGAGGATCATAAACAGCAACAGCTCAAAGAACAGAATGCTACCAGAGCCTCAGAAGGAGCGCCCACACCTCCTGCTCAGACACAGCCTTCCATCACGGGAAACCACTATCTTGGTTCCTACAGAAATAGGTTAGTTTCTCCTGCTTTGGTCGTTGTTGCTGTTTGGTTGGTTGGTTGGTTTTGTTCTTTGTTTTTTTTGGTTTTGTTGGTGGTTTTATTGACATGCAATTTCTAATCTTATGTCAAATACATCTGCCTTTAACCTTTGAGTCTCCGGGCTTCTTGACATCCTCAGAAAGATATTTCCCATCTGCTTCTCCCATCAGAAGTTTCAGCACTGTTTTCTGTGTCCCAAAGGTGCCAGTCCAGTTGTTACAATCCAATTCATTCAATGACTCATCTTTCCCTTGTGCAGTTGAAATATGCACTTATAATTCATATCTTCATCTGTATATTGAACCTATGCACATATTTGGGTTCAGCTTTTTAATTACTGTAGACTTCTCAAACCTATCAATAGCTGTTATTATTTAATTTCCCTTGTAGGCTTTTCCTGATTGTTCTCACATGTTCATTCTTCAATATGGATTTAGAACAATTTACTGTGCCTCTGCGTCCCATTGATATTCAATACCACCTTAGGCAGAGAATGTGGAGATACAATCCATTTTACAAATAAATGTTTTAAAAGGGTGTATTTCTTATTTGTAAAGTGTTGTTTATGTATCTAATCTATCAATCCTGTTAATTATGCTCTTTAGGTCCCCAAATAGCCTAAGTTCTTTCTTCTTTGTATGTTACCAACTGTGGTAGGCTGAATTATGTACCTCAGAAAAAAAAAATCTTAATCCATTCCTGTGGATGTGAAACCATTTAAATAGGACCTTTTAAAGATTTTTTTTTTCATTTATCCTATTACTGGATGCTTCATGAAGAGAAAGCCAAGTGGAGGAGAAGATGGAAGTCAGCGGAATCTAGAAGAGAAGGCAGAGGACATGACTATGTGACAGGACAGCGAAGGAACTCCATGATTGCCTGCCAGCCAGAGTGCTGCCGACACCATGAGCCAATAAATTCCTGTTGTTAAGCCGACACATTGTGTGGTTTTTGTCACAGCAGCTGGGAAACTAAGGTACCAATCAAGTTTCCCATTGATATTTTATTTCAGTTTAATTTTTTGTTGCATTTCCTGCAGGTTTTTTTTCTTGTATTTTAATGTTATATAATTGGTTCATATTGATTAAAGATCATTAAATTTTCACTGTGATTATATCCTTAATAATTAAAAAATGACTTTCTTTATCCAACTTTATTTCTTTGTTTTTTTCCCTTGACCTCATCTTGGTTTCCTTGAACTCATCTTTTACACTGGACTCTGTATTTTTGGGGTTTTTTTTTCTCATTATTTTTCTGACAACCATTGGCCCATTCTTTCCCAGGCTTGGGTGTATCTCTTGTAGACAGCATACAATTAATAAATGTTTTAACCCAAAGGAAGAGATTCCTCTATTGGATTTATTTATCCCATGTCAAATTATTGTTATAGCTGATATTTTAGGTTGCGTTTCTCTCATCACTTTCCATATAAAAATATTTATACTTTTGTGATGCTTCACCTGCCATCTGTTATTTGCTTTATGGTTTGTTTTTCCCTTTTTAAAAAATAATTTGGCTGGTATGTGTTTTGGTTTAAATTTTATTTCTATAATTTTAAATCATGAGTTTAGACCTGTATTTCTCAGTTGGTCATGTTTTTGTGTATCTTAATGCACAAAAAGACAAGAAAATTAACACATTTTAAACTTTCTCCACTTAATTTCCCTTCGTCTCCCTTTTATTGGTGGAATTTCTGTTGTGGTCTATTATCATCATTTATTTTTTGATGCTACATAGCTTTTCTTTCAAGAACCATAACAATTATATTATGTTGTAACTATAATTACAGCAGTTTTTCCCAATTAATTTCATGTTTAAAATGATTGAATATATCTGTCTTAGCGGTTGTGAATTCTTTATTTTGATTCATCTTTCATTGGTTGGATTAAGTCATCAACTAGATTCTTCTGGAAAGGTCATATGAGAGCGATGTTACAGTTCTTGCATAGTTGAAGAGCATTTTTTTTTTTTTGCCTTCAGAAAGACTGGTAGTTGGCTGCATTTAGAGCTCTTGAGTAAAATTGTTTCCCCTAACCTAGTTTTGCTCTTTAAACCCTGAATCCACCTCTTTGGGGTTTGTTTGTAGGAAGGAGGGAAGAACTCTAGGCTGGGAGTCAATACACTCGGTCTAGTCCTTGGCCAGTGTGGTCTATTGAATTTATGGTCCCTGTTCTCTACCCTTCCCTTTACCTATCCTCTTCCCATATGACTTATTTTCCAGTCCCTTGACTTTGGGCTTCGCCATTTGACTTGCTTTGGCATGTTAGCAGATGTTAGCAGATGTGACACATGAAAAGATATAAAATGTGTGTGGCTCAGCTTGCCCTCTTTGCTTCTGGCAACCCCATGAGAAGATGATGCCCTGGGTGGCCCACTGGTCTCAGAAGAATGAGACATTCATAGAACAGTACTGAACCAGCTGTGGCCTGGGCCCAAGCAAATCAGCAGAGCCGTAGCTGCTGGCCCATGAAAGTGAGTGAAAGCTAAACGAGCACTGTTTGAAGCCACCGAGTTTTGGGTTGGTTTGTTAGCTGTGGTATGGCAACAGATGGCTGACGTACCCTCTCATTTTCTTGCTGTGTGTTTTTATATAAGTCAACTCCCTTCTCTGAGTCTCAGTTTCATTAAATGTGACATGAAGGAATTGATCACTGGGTGATTTCTAGGGTCCCTTCTAACACTCCAATTCTGGATTTCAATACGGGGTTTTGTGGTGAGAGGGATGCAGAATGAAAGCCCAGTCGGAGATGGGAAGAAGGCTGTGTAAGGGAGCTAATGGGGGAGGGGCAAGTTTGTTCTGCTGGAGCAGAAGGTCTGAGATGGGCGGTGGGGAGGGGGTTGCAGGAGTGCTGATGGAGGAATACAGGGCCTGGGCTTTTGTTTATCCATACTTATTTATCCCTACCTGCTCCTTAATCTCCTGCATATTGGCTCTGAGCCCATGCTGCAGAAACTGCCTTCTCTGTTATGATTTCTCATCATCAAATCCTCACTTTTGCCCTCACCCTCCTTGGACTTGATTCCTCCTCTTTGTCTTCCGTGATGCCACACTCTTCTTGATCTCCCCTCTCCATCTGCCCACTCTTCTTTTTGGTCTCCCTCACTGATTCTACTCTGAAGATTTTCCCTAAGGTTCTTTCCTCAGCTCCTTCTTTTCAGCTTAGTAATGAATCTGGAATTCAGGGATTCGGACCAGGGAAGGGACCGGGAGACCCAGAGGTCAGGCTTCCAGACAAAGAAGGCACAAGGCACCGGCAGCAAGCAAAACCTTGACGCTGCCAAAAGGCAAACCCTCTTTTGATGTTATTTTAAGTAACACCTTGTCTTAGGAAGAGAGCTTGGGTAAACACTAAGAGACTCAGTGCCCAATTCAAAGAACTGCTGGATATTATTTTCCATATTCGCTCACTAGCTCCAGCACAATCATTCTTACACAGCGGATTCTGTGCTTGTGGATCCAGTAGGTGGTCTGAGCAGGGGTGGCCCAACCCCTCAGGCCAAGCTTAAAGTAAAGGCAGGTGGCCAGCATTTCTCTTCTTTTCAGCATGGGATTATCTTCAAAATGCTCTTCTGTAGACTTATTTTCCCCTTCCTCTCAGGCATGTGTCTCTCCCCATTGCTGTCATCTCCCATTGTCCTGTGGTCCTGAATTCTTAGCCCATCCTGGATACCAGCCTGTGGTTTGATGGATGGTCCCTTGTTCACCTTGCAAATAGCCTTTGCCTAGGAGCGTGATTTTGCTTGGATGAACATGCTTGCTGCTTTTCTTGTAAGCGCCATCTTCCTGGGTATGAAACCATCCTTGAACAATTCTTTACAAGCCTGTGGTGGCCCTACCGATACTCAGTCGTGGATCCCCGTAAGACCCCAGCCTCTCATAATTAAACCTTACGGCAAGATACATAGGGTTTATAGTAGCTGAAGCTTTCACTTACAGAGGTGGTGAATGTTTTTAAGCTGATTAAATGTTTTTAAAATATATTTTTATTAAAGAAGTTGTGAACTTACAAAACAATCATGCACATGTGTGGAATTCCCATAAACACCCCTCCACCAACACTCTACATTGTTGTGGAACATTTGTTATAGATTATGAGAGAATATCATCAGACTATTGCCACTAACTATGGTCTATAGCAGACATTTGGTATAATTTTTCCATACCCCCCCTTTTATTAACACAGTACATCTCTGGCATTGATGCAAGAGTTTTACAGTATTGCTGTTAACTATAGTCCATAGGTTACATTAGTTACATTTCCCCATGCTTCTGCACATTCTTACCACCTTGCAATAGTGATGTACATGTGTTTTAGTTCATAGGACATTCTTGTATCTGTACTATTAACCACACTTATCAACCTCTGGGTTTAGTATGTTATTCAGTCCCTAGGTTATTCTCTAGCTTTCTTTCATTTGACATTTACATCCCTAGACTACCCTTTACAGCCACGTTCCCACTTATAAACCAGCTGTGTTAGTTCTACCCACCATAATGTGTTACCATCAGCTCTATCCATTTCCCCACTTTTACAGTCAAGTTAATTAAAACTTATACATACATTAAGCATCAGTACTCCTTCTCAGCCCTCCTCTTATCTCTTAATAATTTACACTGTAGGTTTTAACTCCATGTGTTTATTTTTTGTATTTAGATCATATTAGTGAGACCATGCAATATTTGTCCTTTGTGCCTGGCTTATTTCACTTACCCTAATGTCTTCAAGGTTTATCCATGTTATCATACGTGTCCCGGTTTCTTTTCTTCTTATAGCAGCATAGTATCCATTGTATGCATATACCATATTTTCTTTATTCCCCTCATCAGTTGATGGACAATTGGATTGTCTCCATTTTTTGGCAATTGTGAATAATGCCACTATGAACACCAGTGTACAAATGTCTGTTGATTAAATGGATTTTTTTAGGGTTGGAGGCAGCACGTTCAAGGAGAAAGAGGATGAACTAGAATTCAGACACACCTGGCTTCAAATTCTGATTGATTATTTCTTGGTTGTAGGCAAGTCTTTCTCATCCCTCTGATCACCCATTTCTCTCTATTGAGGCACAGTGTCTGTCACATGATTGACCCTCCATAAGTCATAGTTCATCCCCCACATGGGACCTAGTCCTACCTTTGTTCTAGCACTTCTTTCTTTTTTTCTTCCCTGCCAATAGCGCTCACAAGGCAGAGAACTTGCTGAGGGCAGAGACCAGGACCTGTACTTGGAACTCCCAGGCCAGCTCCCACATACAAGACAGGTCCCCGTGAAGGCAGCCTAACTGTAGCGGAACACAATGAGGTTCTTTGAAAACTGTGTGTGAGTGAGTGTGCAAATGTGTGTGTGTGTGTGTGTGTTCTCCTCGTCAGCAGCTCTGTATTACCACATCTCCTTGGTAACTCGTCCATGTCCCTCCTCCTCTTTGTATTCAAGGTTATGACTTTGTTCTTTTCTATTTTGACTTGAGTGATTTCCTGAAGCTGATTCCCCATTTCCCTGACGGAATTTCCAGTTATGACTTATTATTTTTTCTTGGCTTTTATGTGGCATTCATCTCTGTAATGCTTTCTGTTGTTTTATTTTTCTCCTAAGATGTACTAGCTCATTTTTCTTCTCTTTGTATAACTTTCATTGATAATTCTTCTTTGGTTCTTTTTGTTTTGTTCTGTACTTAGTCTTCCTGTCTCTGGATCTTGGGCAATTTCTCTTATAAGTTCTTCCCCCATTTTTGCTCATTTTCTCCTTTCTTCATGTTAGTGGGGAGACACTCTCTGTGTTGGCGTCTTTTGCTGGTCCTTGCTGGTCCTTCGCTTCTCACACGGGCCCAGCCAGTTGCTGAGTGGGGGGGGGCAGTGAGCTGCTGGGTCTAGCTTCCTCAGGGCTCAGCATCTCCAACCTTCACAGCAAACAGAGCCTCTCCTTTGCCCCAGAGGCCTGTCTCCACTCTGTCTCCACCCAGTTTTCAAGGTCCGGAGGTTGGGGTGACTCTTGGCAAATCCCATTGTCTCAGGTTCTCTGTGAGCTGCGGCCCAAGTTTCCACCTTCCTCCCTCTTCAGGCCTTTCCCCCTTGGGCTGTCACAGCCCAGGACCCCAGGTAAGGAAATATCGGTGGCCTGCCAGCCTGGTGCTCCGCGGTTTATCACCCTGCCTGGCTGCACAGGGGCACTGCTTCCGCTGTGGCCTGCCCATGCACTCATCTCTCCTCTGTCCAAGCAAAATGCCACTGCCAGGCCTTTCAAGGATTGCCACCTTTAGAATTCACCTGTCCTGCCCAGTTAATGACAACTCTGTCCTGACAGGAGATTGGACCAAAAGCCTTACAGCCACGTCTGACTCCTTTGTATCTCTCCCACTCCAGATCTGACCCAATAGCAAACTCTGCTGGCTCCATGTTCAACATATGTCCAGTTTCTGGCTACTTCTCACCACCTGCACTGCTCCTCACTGGTCCACGCCCCCACTGCTTCTCACCTGCACAGTGCAATAGCCTCCCACCTGGTTCCCCTGCTTCCACCTCACCCTACATGCTTCTCAACACAGCAGGCAGAGTCCCTGTTAAAAGGGGTGCCCAGTGCCTTTCAGTGGCTCCCCATTCTACTCAGGGTAAAACTCAAAGTTTCCCACATAGGTCAGAGCCTGTGTGATCTCCCTCTTACCCTACTCCATCACCTCTCTAATACCACCTTCTTTGCTGTCTGCCTTGCGTCTCTGCTCTAGCCACACTCACCTCCTTGAACGTTTCTGCCTTCGGGCCTTTGCACTGCCCTGGAATGCTCTTGCCCCGCATCAGCTTGGCCAGTCTGCTCACCTCCTCCAGGTCTTCATCCAGTCACCTTATCAGTGAGCTCTAGCTTTCCTCCCAGCTTCGAGCTGCAGAACTGCACCCCCCACCCACCTGCACTCTTGACCACCCAACACTTGGTTCTACTTGTATGCTGAAAAATGGAGATTTTTCTCTGTTTCATTCCTTTTTTTTGCTGTTTTCAGTGAGTTTCATCCTAAATCAGACTGAAGTAAACCTTATCCATGTAGCTCAGGGCCCCCTTGCAGCCCAGAGCCTTTTGCATCACAGGTCCTATGCCTGCCGGAACCCTGTGCCCAGCTCAGCTTTCTTGGACTCTGCAGGGGGTGCTGGTACCTTACCTGGCCCTGGCAGAGCGGCCCAAGGTGAGCAGAGCAGGCTGCAGAAGCTACTGCTGGACACGAGAGCCCCGACTATAGCCTGCAGCATAGACACACTCCCTCATTCCACGCTCTCCACTCCCCAGGGCTTTTTTCCTCCAGTAAACAAGCCAACAGACTGGCCTGATGGAAATGCCTTTCTTCCCTAGCTCAGGAGTGAGAGAGGGGGTTTCTCCACAGTCATCAAGTTCATTTCCAAAATCTGCTGACCTCGGGATGTCTGTCTGTAGCGTGTCCTTCCACTGGAGCTTATTAGAAAACCCAACTTGTGTTCAGCTGCTCAGCACCTCGTTAAATCCCTTGAGTCAGAATTGCTCATGGGGCCCCTTGGCTCCTCCATTTGTTCTCACTCGTGGCAGGGGCTCGGGTTTCAGTTCTGTATGAGGGGCCAGAAGGCCACGCAGGACGGTGGGGGGTGAAAATCACTGCCGCAGTCACCAGAAAACAAGGGATAAAGAGAGAAAGCAACAGACTTCCTCCTCTCCTAGGTCAGCACATCCCAAAGAAGCCCAGAATCCATCCACCTCTTCCCATCTCCACGACCATATCCAAGTCCAGGCACCATCCCTGCACACCCACGGGCTGCATTGAGCCCCCCAGCTGGCTCCCTGCTTTCTCCCCGGCCCCATCCCTGCAGTCTCTCCTTGGCTGCCTGAGAGGTGGGCCACTTCCCTCCTCTGTGAAAACACTCCCGAGGAGGCTAAAGAAACCTGAGCTTCAGGGTCTCTCACTTGCCAGTGGGGCCCTAAGCAATGTGGTTAACGAGCATTGTCAGTTAAAACATTAATTAGGATTAGTAACTGCAAAGAAAACTTGCTATGCCCTGAAATCTTACAGTTCATACCTAAAAGAATCTGGATAGAAGATTTCCCAGACTTGGTAACAACAATATCTGCATGATATAATCCAGATTAAATTGTGACGTTTGAAGACACTTTTCAAAACTATCAATAATAGAAAGCAATTTTTAACCGGGCTCTGCTGAAGGAAAGCATGAATTAGTTTTCTATTCTCGCCACAGAAAATGATATTACAAAATTGTTGTCTTATGAAGAGGTGAGTAAAGCTCATGCAGCCCAAAAAATTCAGGAGTGAAAGAACCATGGAGGCGTGTCAGGATGTTAAGCAATAAATGTAGTGCTAGATTTTTTGTTTTTGGTAACTGTCAACTTTTTAAAATCTGCAATTTATTGTGATCTCTTATTTTATTCTATATAAATATTAAATTAAGTAGCTAATTTTGATTCCTAATTCTAGGTTCTTTTCTTAAAGAGGACACCCCAAATTGTATGTTTCAGATCCATGAAAACTGGATCCTCTGTTTCTGAGGGCTTCCTAACACACATAGAATAAAAACCCCCTCTCCACTGGGCCCACTCTCACCTCCCAGTCCCCTTGCTTCCCTTCCCTCAGCACGCTGCAGACACGCCAGCCTTCTCTCTGAATCCCACCTTGGCTACTGTGCATTTGTTTTATCTCCTGACTGAAACCCCTTCCCTGAATTTTCCCTTCAGGTCATTTGGACTGAGCTCAAGGCCACCTCCTCTGAGAAGCCCTCCAGGAAAATCCTGCTAAAGTGCTGCGCTCTAAATTGATACTCACCCCACCCCACCCCAGTCACTGTTGCACCCCTCTGCTTTGTTCACTTTACAATGCGCATTTCTACCCATCTGAAAGTATAATGTTCCCTCTTCAGTACATGTCCCTTCCCCCACCCTGGGAGCAGGGGCCACGTGGACCCAGGAGGGTAGGGGCCACGTCTGTCTTCTCCATCGTTGTGTCTTCAGCGCGTAGGACAGTGCCCGTTTCACAGCTGACACTGAGAATGAATCCATTGTTGGCTGTAGTTTGAATGGGCATCTTCTTTCTAGAAAGTGTGTTGGAAATATGCCTTGAGAAACTTAAAATGTGCAAACCCTCTAATCCCTCTTCCAGGAATTAATTTCAAAGGAATCATCAGGGAGGTACACAAAAAGTGGCTAAGACTGTGGGCTTTTAAATCAAATCTGGGTTTTAGTCTTGACTCCACCAACTGTATAGTTGCTATGTGACCGTGAGCAAATTCCTAACATCTCTGAGCCCTGGATTCCTCATAAAATGGGGATGGTAATAGTGCTATCAGAGAGGAAAGCTTCAGGGGCATGTGACGTCATACATTCAAGGTGCTCAGCTCACTAAATGCTCAATAAAAGTTATTTCATCCAGTGACATTTGCTATAGCATTGTTTATAATAGAATATACTCCAAAAGAGTCTAAATATCTAACCATAGGGGATTGTCTAGGTAAGTTATGCTACATCTTTAAAGTAAATTATTTTACAACTATGAAAAACTTGTTTTTAAGGAATATTTAACAATTCAAGTAAAAGCTCACAAAATGAGACTAAGTGAAACAGGCAGGGTACAAAACCAAATAAAGTATGCTCCTACTTTTGTTATATAAATATATGCTTGTGAATGAATAAATGGATATGCATACTGTGAGGAAATGCAGCAAAATCTTAATGCGGCCATCTGTGGATAATTGGATTGTGGTAATTTTAATTTTCCTTTCATTTGTACTACAAGTGTGTGCTGCTTTAAAAGTCAATGGAAGAATAATACTATTTTCAAAATGTACAGAGTATATGCAGTCACCTTGCCATATGATCTGACCAAAGCAATTGTGTGTGTGAGATGGTGGGTTACATTACTGGCCCCCATTCTTTACCATTCCCTGTATCCCTGTCATTTGCCATGTTACTGTACAGATCCTCCCACAGAAAGCATAGTGAACCTCATTGACTCTTGACTTTGGGCTGGACCCATGACTTCTTTCAGCCAATGGATTGAAGGAAGAAGTGACAATTAAGTTACAAGTCTAAGCCTTAAGAAGCCTAGCATGTTCCCATGTACCCTTTTGTGCTGCTGCCATTGCCATGGTAAGAAGATGCCCTGATATATGGAGCAGACCTGCATACAACCTGCAGCTCAGCCAGCCAGCAAATTTGTGAGAAATACATAATTATGATTGCATGTCACTCAGATTTTATGGTTGTTTGTTACATAGTAATAGCTGACTGATACAGTGTTATTTAAGTATTTCATATGTACTCAAATTAATAAAGAAGGTGTCTTTTTCACCTGACATATTAGTCAGAGTTTTCTAGGGAAACAGAATGGACAGCAGATACCTGTAAATAATATGAGATTTTATAAAATTGTCTCACACGACCATGGGGATGCACAAGTCCAAACTCCATAGGGCAGGCTGCAAGCCAGGAACTCCGATGAAGGTCCTTGATGAGTTCCCCAGGAGACGCTGTCTGTCTGAAGTAGAGATGGAAGTTCTCTGCCACTTTACAGCAAGGATCGCTTTCTTTCCAGCCATCATTTCTGTCTAAGGCCTTATCAGAACTATCTTTAGTGCCCATATTTTTACCAACAGTCTCTTCAAAGCAATCTAGGCCTTTTCTATCAAGCATCTCACAATTCTTCCAAAATCTACCCCTTACTCATTTATAAAACGGTTTCAAAATTTTTGACATTTGCATAGCAGCATGACCCCACTCTCAGTACCAATTTCTGTTTTTGTTTGCCAAAGGGCTGCTGATGCAAAGTGTCAGAAATGGGTTGGCGCCTAAAAAGGGGATTTATTTGGGGTAAAAGCTTACAGTTCTGAGGTTGTGAAATGTCCATATCAAGGCACCATCAGAGGAGCTTTCTCACCAAAGTCAGCCAGTGTTGATCCTGCTGTCAGGTCACGTGGTAAAGCAAGATGGCTGCTGATCTCTGCCGAGGTCTCTGCCTTCCCCTCAGCTCAGGGCAACCAGGCATAGGGCTTGTCTCTTATGGGGCCACTTCTATCAGTCTCCACTGCCCTGCTTTCTTCCCAAGTTCAGCTGCAAGTTATCAGGCATTTG
>JAQZBX010053961.1:0-18736 GCA_029593785.1 Cabassous unicinctus | reverse complement strand
GAAGCATTGTATTGCTTTAATGCATCAAATAAATAAGCCAAATTATACAAGAAAAAATATAATTTGACATCAAGCCAGATGAAGAGGGAAATGAAACTGTTTTGGGTGAAAATGAAGTATAATATGACAGCTCACTTCTCCCCACCCTCCTTTTAAAGCTTGCAAAGTGACTCTTGTGGCAGTTCTAAAGGAAGCATCAAAAAGTGCTTGGAGCAGTCTCTTGGGAACAGGTATAGTTTCTGTAGGTAATTTTGGATGTGTTCCTTGAAGGTAAAAACTCCGCCTTAACTGATGTGTACGTTGATACTATTAGGACAGATTATTATATAATCCCAGGTGTAGATACTATTATTTTCTATTTCAGGTGGAATGCGCTGGGAGTAGATAGAAATAAAGGAATATTTAAATTGTATTTATTCCTGTTAAACAATAAAGCATACAAAGTGCTGATTCAGAAAGGGGTTTCTTTCTTTCTTCTTTTTTTATGCTTTAGGTCATTTAAAACAAAAATAGTACAGATTGTTGCCTGCATGTTTTTAATACTCTGTAATTGTAGACTGAGGCAAATCCCATTATTTTTAAATCACTTAATGTTGAAAAACAATTGTATAAGTCCTACTTGGAGTGCCCTGGGGGTCATCGCAAACCATTTGGTTTGGTTAATAAAATTAAAACAATCGGGGAAAATATACAGATGCTTTCACATTGACTTTACAATTATTATAGTGCCTGTATATACGGAAAAGAGGGCAACTCTCAGTAACTACATAAATCCACATGCATCATTACCGTGTGGGATTGATGTGAATCGGGAGTAAAGATTTGACATATATTTTTATTTTGAAATGCCATGCTAATTTACATCATTCAGCCCTTTCACTGCCAAATTGTAAAAGTCCATTAAGTGACTGAAAGGAATATACAAATTATCCACTGGCACTCCACGCTGGAGTTTTACGTGCACCCTGTTATTCTATCCGCCAGCTAGCTGCAAGATTCTATTAAAGCAGTTAAGTGAGAAAATTATATTGCCTGCAAACTAATTGTACAAAAGACTCTAAAATAAGTAATTGGAGCTCAGGCCTTTCTGAAAAGCCACCAGGAGATATTATAAATTGCTCTATCATTCTTGTCAGCCTGGTTTAAAAACCTAGAGTTTCCATGTTCCTTCTGTTCCCTCTGCAGCAGAGCTCGCTTCCCCAGCTATTGACAAAACTGGGAAAATTCCAGTCGTGTCATCAGTAGCTGCCCAATTCCCTCCCTGGTGCCATCTAACAAATATGTCCCAGAAAAGAGCAAGCTATAATCCAAGAAGCTCCGTGTCTGAAATGAGAATCCTATGTTGTGAACAACGGCTTCTGCATCCTTCTGGATGACTGTCCAGTGTTGGCATTCCAGGGACACAAAATTGCTACTGGAAATATTTTTGTCTAGTTTCTACTTTAAGTGAATGGAAAGAAAATAAGTGTCCCCTAGAGATCATATGGTCTATTGGGAGTAATGCCTTTGAACCATTACCAAAATAGATGTAGCATTCTTACCCAGGTGCTTGGGGCAGCAGATTTTTAGGATAAAATGCTTTCTTTATTGAATAGTAGAAGCACCAGGGAAGGTTTTTCTGTGTAGATTCTAGCATGGATCAAAGACTTTGTGGGGTAGGTGATCATAGCCAATAAGCATGAACCAAGTAACTCAGTGGGAGGGCTTGGAAATTAGAGAGGTTTTCCTCCAGCAAATAAATTCTGTAGAATGATGTTGATCTGTTTTTCAAGAAATAAACCAGAGTTACTCAGTGAAATCAAGGTTATGATCCACATGTGTCAAGACAAATTTATTAAAACAGAATGTTTGGCTGAAGGGTATGTGATTCATTGTAAACAATTTCTATACATTTCAGCTGAAAAATATATCATTTGGGAAAACACTTCAGACCATTCCATTTTCCAAGCATTCTCAGTGAAGGTTTTACAAAAATGTTGTTGTGTTTCCCTGCAGCTTTGGGTAGATTCTTTGCCCCCATGTAGTCATTTACTCATTTTTCACAGCACAGTCCAAGCATTTTCTGCTGTGGGAAGAATTCACTGACTCCCCTAAGCCTAATCTGCGTTTGTGGGAGTATACGTGTGTGCACGTGCATGCTAGCTCGCCATCTGGTATTACAGCATGCGCTAAGCTGTATTGTTATTTCTTTCCTTGTCTTGTCTCCTCCATAAGACTTTGGGTTCCTCAAGAGCAGGGACCACGTCTCTCTCTCAGCCCAGCCTGTGATACAAACTTCCTGGCTGCTTGATATGCACTGAGGATTCAGTAATGAATAAGGCAGGGGCCCTCCCTCAAGAGTTTATTCTAAGGCATTATTCTTAAAAATTCCCCTGCCCTTATATTTCTCTTTGTCATTGAAGGATTGTGGAATTTAATAGTTAGAAAGGAAGCTAAAGCACTTCTCTGTATGTGATCTGAAGCTTTCATATGGCAGTTTGGAGATTTCCCTTTTGGTTTTTTGAAGAAATTAAAAAATCTTTACATAATCATCCAGAGAAGAGTCATTCTTAGATTCAGCTGCTTTTATAGAATCACTCCTAAATATTTTCTCCACTTGTGGCTCCAATTCTGCGAGCACCTATTTTGTAAATAATGATAAGTAATGTAATAAGATAAAAAAATAACTAGCTCTTCTTTTTCTATCTGCGTTTTCATATTTTATTTTCCCTTTGTTCTTATTCTATTCATATCAGGATGTACTTTTATTGCCTTTGAATTCTCCTAGAGTTTTTTTTCTTTTTACACTTTATTCTCCAAAAGAGATTATATTTTTATATTTCCCCCTTGATGATCTCTCCTTTTGCCATACATTTCCATTTTTGTCAAAACTACTTTCCTTCTACTTTTTGGGGGGCGGGGGGGCGATGGGAGGGATGGAATGGTTTTCCTCATGTTTTTGGAATTGCTTCCCAATGGGATAGCCAGCTCATTTGCCCCTTTGGACACTACTGCATTACAGCAGTATAATTGACATTCAGAATTATGATCTTGAGATATCAAGAAGCTATTATGTTATTATAAGAATATTATTTTACTTATGTACTACTTTTTGGCAGAAGATTTTTATACTGCATAAAAAATTGTTCTTTCCTCCAGGATCTTATCATCTAATGGGCAATGCACAGGTGAAAGGTATAACAAAATACAGTATATGATGAGAGTATCTGAAAAGATATGAGGACCAAGATATCATTTTCGGCTGGGATGGTCCAAGAAGTTTTCATGAAAGATTTGAATGGAATTTGTTTCAAACATCCTTAGAAATCATTTCAAGAAGAAAGCAGGGACATAGGTAGATCATTCTCACAGGGAAGTCTGAAGGACACGTGGCAAAATAGGAATAAATTTTAAAAATGGCTGTTTTAGAAAATTCATGCAAGATAATAGTTATAATGTAGGTGGAGAGCAGATGAGAGTTAGATTGGGGGAGGAGGGGAGGACCTAGTTTGCTAGTTTAATCTTTTAGATTTAATTTAGGAGGCCACAGGAATCTGCTGATTTTTTTTTTTTTTTTTTTTAATTAGGGTAGTACGATCAAAGCAGTTATAGGAAGAGGAATAGGATAGTGATACACAGGACGGATTAGAATGGGACAGAATGGAGGCAAAAAGCCCAGTTAGAAGATAACTGCAATAGTCCAGGAGTGAGATCACGCCTGCCTGAGTTAGGCTCATAGCACAAGTGTGTTGATGTGAAGGATGGGGATACAGTTTTCCAAGGGGAAACAGAACCAGTTTGAAAAGAAAAAAAAAAAAAGAAAAAAAAAAAAATATATATATATATATTCTGTGATGGTGGGTAATCCAGGCAGAATTTTCCAATACTGGGTTAAAAGTGTGGAACTAGTGTTCATGCCTAGATACTAGAGGGTGAACAAAGTATCATTTCATACCAACGCTGTAGGCAACAGAAAGGAAAGAAATGCTTGCTGTTTGGTGAACATTTTTTTCTTCTTTCTAATGCTGCTAACCAGTCATTGTTCAGCCCTTCATAAGAAAGCAAAGGCCTGGATTTCTTTTTCTTCGCTCCCCCCCCCCTTGGTTTCTTTTTAAATAAATAGAGGGAGAGCCAGGTAGAGTTGGAAAGATCTGGTTGTAGAATACTAATTAACCTCTAGAAAATTTCTAGCAACGCTGTCTTGATGCAAAATAAATTTTCCCGCATGATTAAAGAAATTCTACAGTGAAAAGTGGTTCATTTAAAGTTCAGAGTGTAGAGTCAGTAAAATCTCTGAGGAAGGTGATGGTGTGTGCTGCTGTTGGTATGATTAATATCACTCTTTATTCTTATGTAAAATATGGTTGCTTTTATTATTATAAATGTCCTGAATTAGAATGCTAATTTAGTCAAACAGTTTTGATAGGCTTATCCCAAGTTATAAAGTACAGACTTTTTTTTCCCTCTAAAGTCATGTATACTTTTTTCAGTAGCTGTAAGTAGTTAGGCATTACTTCCTGTTGAATTAGCAGTTGCTGAGTAGTTGAGTCTTTGTGCAATCCTGCAATCCACTAATGTTGTATTTAATGAGGAGACATCAGTCTGGAGAAAGGTAGTCAATATAAATCAGTGTTTACAAAGTGTGATTAACTCTGAAATATTTCATCAATGCTGTGGTCTCAGACAGACTCTATGCTAATTACCCGAATCTGCGCATGTTTCAGGAGACTTGGATGGACCCTGCATATTGCAAACATGGAGCAGCAAAATTGCAATTATGCTTGGACCATCTCTGATGACAATTTATGCATTTGGTGTGATGACCTCCCCCTTCCCAAGAGGGCAATAAACAGAATGCATTTTCATTAAGATACTAATGCACTTAATCACGAGGGGAAAGGGTTAGGAAGTAGGGACAGACCTTCAAGCACTCTGTGACAGAGCTGATAGAGGAGAGGGGCTTTATTTTAAAGGTAACTTCTTTACATAGCTGTCGGTAGCCCCAGAGCACATCCCATGTACTGTCATTGGCACAAAATGAAAAAAAAAATTTAAAGTTTGGATCTCCTAATCAATACATACTTATTTCATATGTGTAGGTACTAACATAAATGATGTAACTCCAATATTAAAAGTATAATTTCGCAGCAGTTTATTCTTATTTGTAACATTTTCATGGAGAACGTGAAATAACTGACAATAATAGCGTGGAAATAATTATGCAAATAGAGTCACAAACGTGATGATGATATCATCATCAATAAGCAGAGGATTGTGTGGCAAGCCTCTGCTTGTAACAAGAACTGTATAATATTAGCTCCTGCCTTCCAGGAGCTTACCACAGGGTCCCAAATTAGCCTGCTGATCATTTTTCACAGTGAGGTTTATGTTGTTGTTATAAAGATAATAAGCCTGATGTACTAGAAAATTAATAACCAAAAGATATCCAGAATTGATATAAGAATCCAGGTTTTTTTTAAACAAATCAATTTTATTGGTACATATCAATAAAGGATACAATTCACCCAAAGTGTACAATCAGTGGTATTTTGGTATAATCATATAGTTATGCATTCATCACTTCAGTCATTATTAGAGCATTTTCATTATTTTGATATTAATAATTTTAAAAAAACAAACAAGATTCTTCACCTCTCAATCTCTCTACGCTTTCCCTGCTGTACAGAGCTGCTGTTTCTGGCTATTCTTGCATGATTATTTATTATTTATTAAGCAGATTTATTGAGATATATTCACATACCATAGGATCTATCCAAAGTATATAATCAATGGCTTTTAGCATAAAGGAATCCAGTTTTGATGTTTGTATTTTTATGCAGAGAATCTACTTTGAAATTTCTTTTGGATCCTCAGATGCTGGAAAACTTGTCACTTTGCATGGGTGGGCTAAAAATAATGTTTTGATGGCAAATTTCAAACTTAATCTTTTGGAGAGCTTCACCAGATGTCTTATCATTGTTCTATGAGTCATCAGTGGTTGGAGCAAAGCATCCAGCTTCACAACTTTTGTGACATTCCTCATGAATCCCACGTGACATTTTTGAGGGGAGGAAGTAACAGTTGACATTGTGGGTCCTGCAACTCTAACACTTTCTTTTCTTCAAACTGTGTGTTTTAGGTAACATAGAATATAGCTGCCCTGCCACGAATGAATGTGAAATCACAAAGCGCAGACGTAAATCCTGCCAGGCTTGCCGCTTCATGAAGTGTTTAAAAGTGGGCATGCTGAAAGAAGGTAAGGCACTGTGCTGGTGGACCTGAGCTTTGAGTTGGGAATGGGGATGGTGGGGCGGTAGGAGTGTCACAGAGAATCCCAGTGATTTTAGAGAAAGCAGGAAAAGATGGAGTATCAGTAAGTCCCCTGTGTGTGATGGCAAACTGCTCCTTTACACCTGAACTTTCTGACACTTCTTGGCTAATTGACATCGAGAGGAAGGGACAAGGTAGGACACATCTGCTGCTAAGCCCACCAGGTATGCTTTACAGATTTGGTCTGTTCATCTTTATACTTTGCAGAAGGCAAAGGATTAAGGATAACCAAGAGGCTGCTGTCATTGTCTTTTTGCTTTTCTTCTCATTTCTGGGTTCATAGAGAGATTTTAAAATTTAACTCTGGGGTTTACAGCACTCTTTATTCCTCTCCAATCTTATCTTCTGGACTTATTTCCTATTCTAAAGAGCTTGCAACATGATATTAAAATTATTTTTCATTTGCGTTCGGTTGGGGATAACAAAAAGAAACACAAAATAATAGCAGCGAAAGTATATTCTGTGCTTAAAACAATGTCCTAAGCTTATACAGGTGTTGGAGCCGAGAACTGAACCCAAGTAGTCAGATTTGAAATCTACTCAATTGTTCTATACTGGTCACAGGTCCTGAAATAGTTGTCAATTCCAGCATGTCTAGTGGAACTAACATTTCAGCTCGGAGATAGAGAGAAACTGTTCTTTTCTATGGAGGCCTAGCATTCACTTTATAATTTTTTAAAATTTATTTCTGTATATGTGTGTATTTCTTTATTTTTTAAATATATTTTTTATTTATTTTTAAAAGATACTTAGATTACATAAATTGTTACATAAAAAAATATAAGGGATTCTCCTATACCCCACTCCCCAGACCTCCCACTTTTCCCCACATTAACAACTTCTTTCATTAATGTGGTACATTCATTGCAATTGATGAACATATTTTGGAGCATTGCCACTAAGCATGGACTATAGTTTACATTGTAGTTTACACTCTCTCCCACTCAATTCTGTGGATGGCAGGATATATAATGGCCTGTATCTGTCACCACAATGTCATCCAGGTCAATTCCAAGTCCTAAAAATGCCCCCATATTACACCTCTTTTTCCCTCTCCCTGACTTCAGCACCTCCAGTGGCCACTGTCTCCACATCAATGATATAATTTCTTCCATTGCTAGAATCACAATAAGTCTATAGTAGAATAACAGTAAGTCTGCTCTAGTCCATATTTTATTCTCCAATCCTGAGGATTCTGGGATGGTGATGTCCACTCCACCTCTAATTGAGAGGGGGCTTTGATCCCATATGGCTGATGGATGGGACTCTCTTGCTTGCAGTTGTAGGCTCTCTAGGTTCCTTGGTGTTGTGTATTCTTTAGTTGCATATTTTGCACACTGCATTTGAATTGTACTGTTTCCTGCTCTAGAGCAAAAATCACCAGAATTTAAAATAAATATAATTTTAGAAAGTAACAATGAAATCCTAGTAATCAAATTTTGGGAAAAAATTAAATATTTAAGTGTATAACTTCTTTTGAATGATAGAAATATGCTTTCTTCCTGGGGTTTGCCTTATTAGTTTGTACATTTTGTCATTACTGAGGATCTATTTTTTAACTTCAAATAAATCCAAGTGTTTATTCTCCAAGGACAAACCAGATCTTTAATTAGGTGTGACATTGCTAGAACTCATAATTTCTTTTTTGGTTTGTTTTTATTCTAAATTGTTTGCTGTGAACAATGTTATAGAAAGATGAGTGAATCAGATTATATCTGGGTACGTGGACTTCATGTCATCTTTCTCTGGCTCTTACTTGACCACTGGGAATGATCTCCTCACTTGACTAGCAACAAAGAAGACCCTCTCAATTATTTTTCTTCAATTTTGCCCTTCCCTTGAGAAACAGCTAAAAACAAACAAATGTATGACTTTATAATTAAAGTATTATGAAAAGAGGAGCAAAGTACATTCCTAAGTTAAAAAAAAAAAACCTAAAGGAAAAAACCAAGTGCCTTAGAAGAATGATTTGATTGATAGATAGATAGATAGATAGCTAAGAAGAAGAAATAATGGTAGAAAGTAGACACACACAATGATGGTATATGATGGAAAAGTGGAAGGAAGGAAACATAAAGATTGGTAACAGTTATGAGGATGGAGCATGCTTTCCCTTTTTACTGTATAGCCTTTTGCACTGTTAGGATTCTTCACAGTGAAAACATTTCACACTCCTGAGTGGATGTGGCTCAAGCAGTTGAGCGCCTGCTTCCCACGTGGAAGATCCTGGGTTTGGTCCCGGTGCCTCCTGAAAACAAACAAGCAAAAAACAAACAACAAGCACACAAACGAAAAATACAACTCAGGGGGGCTGCTGTGGCTCAGTGGTTGAGTGCCAGCCTCCCACATACAAGGTCCTGAGTTCAATTCCCAGCCCCCGTACCTCAATAAACAAACAAACAAAAAAGTTTTACACTTATAATCCATTCACTAAATACTCATTAAGGTCCTTCCATAAGCCAGGCACTATTCAAGGCTCCAGTAATGCAGCACTGAAAAAGGCGTGGTTGCAACAAATATGATTGCTCTTACTAGACAGAATTTACATGCATGTAAAAAAGACAATTTTGACAAAGAAAAACAGAATAAATAAAAGCCCAAGAATAAAAGGCCATTCTATATGAAAGTTTTCCTTTTAGTTAGAAGGGTGGTAATAGCTTACTTTTTTAAGGCGGCAAACTAAGTATCTTAAACCCTATGGCAGAGTAACAAACAAAACATATTTCAGGATATAGTGCTAAGTGATTGGCAGTCAAATTTTGCTCTTAATTATATAGGTATTGTCATTTATTTGGGCTACAGAGACTCAAACTAAACTTATTTTAAAAGACTTAAGAGTGGTTTCAAACAGTTATAATTTGAAGAATCATTTTTTTCAAAATGTGAATCAATTTTTTAAAAAATGTGATAGAAGTAATATATCAATTAACACTTTAAATTGATGTTTCTAGATTTGGAATTTATTTTCAAAAATTAAAATACATAGAGACGTGCCTCCATTTACAGGTAGATAGGAATTTTTGATTTGTTTGATTTTACTACCAACTTCAAATGATTTCTTTCCCCTCCCAGTTAGGAGGGGAAAGAAAGGAGGAAGTTAAAAAAAAATTTCCCTCCAAATAATTGTCCCCAATGTGTTTTTTTCAACAGGAGAAATCCTGAAGGGTGGTAAGAGTGACTGAAGGAGTGTGAATTGTGTTTAATTAAACATTATTGGCAACAGTTAATGGGACTGGGGCGGTGTTTATCAATAACTCACACCTCTTCCATTGTTGTTATGGAGCCTTTAGAGGGTCTCTTTTCAAGGGAATCGCTGCAGTTGCTGGCATACTCAAATAATAATTTATTTTCTTCCACTTCTTTTTGTCTACTTTGATGACAAAATATCCGTTCTCCATGGGATAGTTATGAATAAAGAATATTCTTTTTCTTTTGTACTTAAAAAAAAACAACAACAAAAGCAGTGAAATATTGTATCACACCCTGCATATAAATGCACAATTATATTTGGCCATCTTCCAGCCTCAAGACTTGCCTTCCAAGCCTGGAGAAAGTGATACCATCTTAAAAGGCATCTTTATGGATGGAAAAGGATTTCAGTCCCATGCAGGATGTCAGAGATCATGATGTAGTAAATCTATTCAAATGTAAACCTGTTCAATTCAATTACCAGTCCATAATAAAATTTGCTGCTACAACCCCCAGGTTGACCACAGCAGTCCTTACAGGCGGATGGCACAGCAGGTCTGGAAATTGACAGACAAAATCTATTTAAACAAAAAACAACATTAGTTCTAGAATCTGAAATGAAATCAGATTTCAACAGCTTTGATGGGAACCTTCTTGCCTTTAGCAGGTATTTTTAGTCAACCAGTCAAATACATCTTAGATAAAGTGCTGCCTGAGGGAAATGAAGAGGTTTTCATTAAAAATGTAGTTTATAGAAAAATGAGACTTTTACTCTTTCAAAGATAATAATCGTTAGTTTTATTGACTGGTGTTTCTACTAATTGAGCATTTCACTTTGAGGACTTACTGAAGTGTACGTGAGAATGCAAAAAGGAAGTGATGGCTTAGTGGGTAAACAATTTCATTGTATCACAGCCTTCATAATTACATTCTTAGAAGTTATGCCTTCTCATTAGCTAGCACCAGAATTATTTCTGAATGAACTGCATTTTCTTTTAACCAAATTTTAAATAAAAATAAACTGTTACCAGTTGAAGCAAAGAAACAGTTGTGTGGAGAAAAGAGCAAAATACCACAACATATCAAAACTTGGAGAAGTACAGTTAAACAGATGATAGTTTCTTCAGATTCGAGTGGTTGTACCATTCCACATCCTGAAAATCCTCTTCGTCTTTGTCTGTGCTATACTTTGCTGGGAAACATCACGAATGATGGGCCAGCCTTATTTTTTCCAGCATTACACTCTACTGTATGACAGAGAAAACCCATCCATTACAAGATATCTGGTCTCAACATTCCTTTTCATTTTTTTCAGGTATTGCTTATTTGAAGGAAAATAAAAGAACTAATCAAGGTGCACCTATAAATCTGGTCGAGATTTATTTTTATTTTGATCTCTCTCCTTGGTTATTTAAAGGCTATTGCAGGACATATTGGTTCAGCTCACTCTGTGGCAGAGAGAGACATTTTATAAAAGCGATAATTATTTTATTTAGGTAGAGAATTCACTGATAGAAGGATTGTAGGTCTTTTGGCTGTTTATTGACACAATGGGTGCCATCTTGGCAACTCAAGTATTTTTCTTTCACTCTTTCAAGTGAGCGAGGGACTCACATTTATGCACAGTATAGAAATCCCCAGCCTCGTCTGCCAGCATGACAAAGAACAGATGAATCAAGGTAACATAGAGGACCAGTTCAATTATTTCATGCCAACAAAACGTGCTTTTTACTCTGTCTTTAAAAAATGGTTACTTAACCTTTCCAAGCTTCAATTTCCTCCTCAGTAAAATGATGATGACAACAATAGTGTTTGCAAATAAATGGCTGTTGGGAGACTCCAATAAGATACTGTACGTTAAGTACTTAGAGTACCCAGTGGCCTAGAGTAAGGGCTAGATCAATCGTAGCTACTGTTGAGAGACTATAAGGAGAGAGGCTTTAGGGTCGGGCAGAACTAGAGTCAAGCCCTGGCTCTGCCACCTCCTGGACCTGGGGCAAGTTTTATTACTTTTCTGAGACTCAGTTGCCCCCACCTTTTTATTTGTAGATGTGGGCTGGAAGATAGAACATACATTGTAGGGTTTTTGTGAAGACTAAAGAGAGCTATTGTAGGCACATCATGTGGTATGCTGAGGACAGTGTGAGCTAGACTCTGGATATCATGTTCACTGACTAGACTAACTCAACTCCGTGTAGAATCTTTTATCCTTTGGCAATTCTAATGGCCTTAGGGGTCCTTTCCACACTTTTTTTTAAATAAAAGCACATCAGTAAGAGGAACTTTACTTAGGTATTTTATAAGGAAATCTAGTCTCTAATATTTGGCCTTCGGGCCAAAAGAGAGTCAACACAGTAAAAAGGAAAAAGAGATTTCAACCCAAACAGAAAATTTCCAACAACATTATAGGTGAAGAATGCTTTTTAATTACGGGTTTGGAATCAGAGGAGAACTTACTCCTTTGTATTAAAAGAAGGAGGAGGTAGAGGGAAGCTAATGTTTCACCAAAGAAAATGGAGAAAGGATGCACATTTAAAATTGTACAAGAAGAAATGTAAGAATTCTACTAACCTCGTAGGTGCATTAAATTTTACTGAGGAAACTTTGTATCAGAACATAGTAGGAAAAAAATCCCAGGGTAGAAGTAAATTTTAGTAAACTTCAACGAATATTAATTGAGCTTCTCCTATATACCTGGCAAATATTGTGATTTAGCTTCCAATTCTGATTTTTCCACTACCAAGCACTGTGATTTGGGGCAAGTCCATTTAACTCTAAACATCTCCATTTTCATATGTGCAGGAGAGCAGTTAGATTATATTCTTTTTCTTCTCTTTTATTCTAAAACCATGTTTCAGAAAAAAAATGATGTAATGTCCACAGACATTATGCTATACATGGGGACATTTATAATTATGTAGATGATGATATCCATGAGGTCAGAAATATAATAGAAACTACAGTTTGATAGATGGCAGCTGGTGAATTGTGCTTTCTTGTAAATTTCATCTTAAATGAATAATTCTTTAGGTGTGGTTTGTCTTTCCAGAAGAGCAGGAAGTACATTATTTTTGTCAAAGTTGGCAGAAGTGAGAGTTGAAAAAACAGTGCAGAAATTAATAGGTATTTAAATACTTAGACTCTGAAGCATTGATTATGTATTTTTTGCTTGTGTTTGAAAAACTTTTCCTCTATATTTCCTCACATTTCCTACCATCTTTTGTCAATATATATTGAAGTGCAGTCAGTACAGTTATATCTCTGTGGATGTCTGAAATCTCATCACAGATAGCTGTTTTGCCAGCAGTCAGATTTATTTGAACTTTTATTGTTATATTTTTAAAATAAAAATATTGACACCAGTAAGAGAGAATACCAAGCGTATATAATTTTAAAGGCCTTCTAAATACTTCCTCTTGGGGAAAAAATGAATCATTAAAACAAACGAAACAGATAACAGTTATTTGTTTTTAATGATATCCG
The DNA here is from genome assembly GCA_029593785.1 of Cabassous unicinctus. NCBI lineage: Eukaryota > Metazoa > Chordata > Mammalia > Cingulata > Chlamyphoridae > Cabassous > Cabassous unicinctus. The sequence continues at coordinate 5,755 of JAQZBX010053961.1, read as the reverse complement.
TATTTGATTGCATATTTGATTTGATCTCTTTATGTTTTTATTACAGAGGTGCTCAATGTTATGCATGTAAATTTTTTCCCACTTTTTTTAGAAATCTAAAAATAACAACCGTGAAGATTCCAGGTAGGCAGTTTAAACAGTGCGGTGGAATTGTGAGTCCTCACTCCTTAAAGGTGTTCAGGATAAAGTAAAAGCAGAGGCTGGGAATTGGCATTTGGAGTAAGTACCCACTCAGAGTGGAAAGGAAGTATGATATTAAGATTTAATTAACACCCTAGCTGACAGTCCACTAGAGAAAGGTAGATCCCTCTGGGTGTGAGATGCTCACTAATCAGATGAGGAACCCGAGGTTCATAGAGTTTTAGTCACTTGCCCAAGGCTACATTGCAGATAAAGAGCAAGTGGGATGTAAAAAATCAAGTGTGTCACATTCCCAGGCCCAACCTTTATCTATTTGACATCAAGTTGTGCTGGTGCATTAACCCAACAAGGGGTCTCTTCTGCTCCCGCTTTCAGGCCATTGTCTTCCTCTCAGCACAGAGGATCAGCTGTGGCCTGAAATATTAATTTGGGTCAGAAGGAAATGGGGAAATGCCCTGGGGGTCCCACGTAGCCTAACAAGGAGGTTTGTGCCTAAGGTATATGCATAAGTAGCTTTCAGAAGGAAGGGAGTTTTCCTGAGGATTCTGAGCTGAGGAACTCAGGCTTCCCACCTGGGACTTGATGGGGCCCCTGAAGACACAGATAATGGTAGGGACTGGTCCAGGCAAAGGACTTTCAGGACAACCCAGCAGGCTAGAGTACTGGGTTGACTGTGAGTCGAAGAAGAATGGTAAGGCTTAAGGCCCTGCCTAGAATAAGAGCTTCCAGTCCATTCATTTTGATCAAGCTGAGTTAGCCTCTGTCTCTGGATAGGTCTCAGGGAAAGAAGTTAACCTAAAAAAGTATAAAGATGTAGAATGGTCTCTCCTTTTCTTTCCTTGTTGGACCTCCAGTATCTTAAAAGTGTTATGTCATCTTATGCCTGGCTTAAATCCTTTGATTTGACACATCATCTTAAATCCATCAAGAATTGCCAGTCTCTTTAGAACGGAAGACCCTCACCTTTTGCTCTGACTTGCATCTTAATAGGGCCGACCTAAAGCTTAAGGACCCTTTGGCTGGAAGAAATGGAAAGATGTGAAGGTGGTAGCAACTCCTCTTCTTCCACATTACACAATTCTTTTTCCAGAGATGCTTTTTATTCTTATCGCATCACAATCTAGAGAGTATAGTTCCACCTTTTAGTTTAGAAGAGGTAATTTGTGTGTGTGCATGTATACATACATATACATATAGACAAGCATATACTTATACACATACGTATATGTATACATATGCATATGCCCATACATATACATATATGTATACATATACACATATATACATATACATATGCATATGCATATATATATACACATACCTACTGTGAGAGAGAACACAAGATATACATTGATTCATTTAGTTGTCATTACGTCTCTCTAATCATTTATCTTGATTCTTGGTAACCACAGTCTCTGAGGCCCCAGGATACAAAGAAAAAATTATCCCAGAACTGTTTTGCTGCAACCACAGCTTGTGTCTTGATTTATACGTGGCAGTGGGAACTCTTGAGAGTCTTCTGGGTTTACCCTATCAGCAGGAGTAGCAAAGAGCAACTTACTTGTCTAATTACCCTTCTGCTGCACGTCTTCCATTTTAATAAAATGGTCCTTTAAAGGGTGTAGCATTTTCTGAGTAGGTTCTCTTTAAAAAATACAAAGCTACCCAGGTCATTTAGTAACAAGCGGATTTGTTTTCGTTTACTTAAAGAGCCTGCTTAGTGAAATTTATCCTAACAAAATATCTTTTGTAAAAACGTCTGAAAAAGACATTGCCAAGGTGATTTTTTTTTTTTTTTTCTCGTTATGCTGCCAAGTTGAAAACAGAAATTATTGGTAGGGAAATTTTAGTTTCTACTTCCTTCAAAGAGCAGAACAAAGAAAAGGAGAAAGCTTTAATGGTATTCAAGGAAAATATTTCTCTGTTAGATGACAGTTAATAGAACTGCATTGACCTCACTGGTATTTCTTACACACTCTGTTGTAATATTATCCTAAGAAGCTCCCTCATTAATGCAGACTATTAAACAAAACTCTCAGCTTACAGTATACGCAATAGCAAAGAGCATCTTCTTTGTGAGGTTTGTCTTGACATTAAGCCATTTGTGAATGTATTTAAGGAGCCACACAAAGTTATTTCATGTGCAGATACTGTATTACCAGATGGTGATTTTTATCATATTTAGTTGAATTGAAACTTGAATAATCCATCTCAAATGATTAGCAAAGATTTTGAGGGTAAGGCTAATCTGGAGACCTTAATAAGCAGTAGGCTATGCACGATGGGCTTGAGTTGGATTTTAATTTTTTTGTTAATCCGTACATTGTCCCCAAGAGGTAGATATATGTGCATTTCACAGAGGAATCTGAAGCTTAGGGAGATTATGTTATTTGACCACATAACGTAACCTTTCAGTCTACGATAGCATCTGATCCTGTAGCAGGATTTCTGACTCTACCACCTGTGTTCTGTATTTGCTAATATAGTTTTTCACTGTGAACTTTAGGAATATTCAGGTATATATTTGTATATTTAGCTTGCAAATTTTCAGGAGCTGTTTCATATCAAAAAAGCTATTATAGCAATGCCCTGGGTATTACAAGATACTGAGTACGTAAGTAAATCTTTTTTTTTTTTTTTGAACCAATGGTTCAAACTTCATCTCAGTGCTTTGTCCAGAAGTAGAATGAACTGTGTTGTAAGACAGTAAGTTTCCCATCACTTAGAGAGATATGAATGCAAGTATCATGTGAGGATTGGACTAGAGTATCTTTTATGGTGATTTCCAACTCTAAGGTTCTTGAGATCCCAACATAAACTTTGGATTAACTTGACAGTTTTACTCAAAGTGAAGAAGCATCAACAACACTTGGGCTTTTCCGTTCCTGCAAACTCTGTTTCAGGGGCTCTATGTCTCTGTTAAATGGTGTAAGACATCTTTCTGTTTAATTCCCAAGTGGAGTATGTTGGGAAACTTTTATCTTGTGGCATAGTTTTATTCTCTGGCTCCCTTTTTAGAAAGTAAACTTTAGAACCAAATTCCTTACAAATCATGTCTCTGTAGAGAGGAGTGAATTTGATTCACTGACTGCACCATCTGCCGTGGTAGTTTTGAAGATGTTCCCATTAGGGGTTGAATCGTGTCCCCCAAAAAGACATATTCAAGTCCTAACCCCCAGTCCCACGAATGTGGCCTTATTTGAAAATAGGGTCTTTGAAGATGTGATTAGTTAAATTGAGGCCAAACTGGAATAGGGCAGGCCTCAATCCAGAAAACTGGTATCCTTAGAAGAGGGAAGAGGATGCACAGACAAACACAGGAAGAGAAGGCCATGTCGACAACTGAGGCAGAAATTGAAGCCCCGGGGTTGCTGGTAAACAACTAGAAGCTAGGCGACAAGGAAAGATTCTCTCCTACAGATTTCGGAGTTCTGGCTTCCAGAAGTGTGAGACAATAAATTTCTGTTGTAAGCCATCCAACTTGTACTCCTTTAATACAGGTCCTCTAGGAAACACAGACATAGCCATAGTGTATCAATGAGATATTATGGTCTTAACCATTTTATAAATGGGGAAATTGAAGCCCAAATGTTTTAAAAATTTTGTCCATGGACCTGTATATGATCCATGTTAGGTCTTAGACTACAGCATACTCTTGAGCATGCCTGGTTCTCTGAAACCATTTTTATATTTATATTTTGAAAAAAAAAATCACATTAGAAATGAAAAAGATAGAATCTGTCCAGTGAACTAACCAAACCCAGCACTGAGATTTGTCTGAACTGAATAAAGCTGCCCTCCTGCATTTGTGTCAGAGAGGACAGAGAGAAAGATTGAAATCCTAAGAAACAATTCTTTTAGCTCCTTCCTTCCTGCTTAAATTGCCATACTGTTAAAAGTTAATCATTTATTTGATTGTCCCCATTTGTCATTTCCATTTGTGAACTTGAAATAGGAAGCCAGCATTTATCTAACATGCTACAAATTATTATTCCTTTTGGATTAGAAAAAAAAATCCCCAATGGACTTAGCCCCAAGGAGAGAAAAATCTGCTTCAACATTTGCTCAAGCACTGAAAATCCAGTGACAGCACTGTAAGTGGTAAGGAAAGGCATAAACCATAGAGGACTCTGTCTGATATGACGTTTTTTTCCCCACCAGCCTCCAGACAAATAACAGATTTTTGTTCCTTGCTACTCATGCATACATATCAATGTGGCATTGATTTTTTTCTGATATTGTGCTTAAATTGAATGTAAAGGAATTCTGGTATCCATTTGAAGAAGGTTCACTTAACAAAGTGCTTCATGGTCATTTCATTTGTGCCCCATCCCTAACTTGTTAGTTACCTTTTTGATTAGGCTATGCAGAGTTCTACACCATCAGTATTATATCAAGTATCTTATATGATATTGCTCCTCCCTAAGTTGCCCGTACTTCAAAGTGAGCACTATCCAGTTCTTGAGAGATTGTTCTGTAGCTTTGCCTTGCTCTAACTTAGTAGGTTGAGGAGCCACCAACCAGCTTCCCTAAGGCAAGCTGTCTGCAAAGGAACAAGCCAGCTGGCTTGGCCAAGGTTGATCAATGATGAGAAGCAGGCTGGGTTCCAGGTTCACAAAAGCCACTCAGTGGAGAGTAGGTCAGCGGCTTCCCCAAAGCCAATTAGCTGGCAGAAGTCTAAGGTGCCTGGTGCTAGCCAAATTCCCTGAGCCTGATGGTACTGGTAGGGAGTCCATCCTTGGGCTGCCTGGCAAACCAGACTTAAGTGAATGGCAGATTGTGCTATTCGAGCGCCAGTGTGGCTTTGTGGCTGCTAGAACAAATACCAGCGACCTGCCACTCCCACCCACACGTCCCAGGCACAATAATAACTGAACATCTGGTATGGTGAACTTGAGCTGACTATCCACATCATGAATTTGATTAAGCGCTTTTTCAAGTTGACGTGAACATGAATCATGCCATTAAACGAGAGTAACATGGAAATGGTTTTGGAGGCAGGAAGCATTTCAGAGAACTTTGACCGGAGCAGCAGGATTTTTACTATTTTATAAGCCCCAACTGTAAGATACCCTTCTTTGGCCAATGACTATTTGTGATGAAGTGGGACTTAACGGCAAAACCCAAAAGGAGATTTTCTTAACAACTGCCCTTCCCTTAACCTGTTTCTCCAAAGACTGTGTATTCAGGATCACAATCCCGTCTCTGTTTTTCTCAGGTTCTTTTCTACACAGACTGCTTAATCATCATTTTAGCATTCTCGGACTATTTTACTCTAGATACCTAGAATTTTAGGCATCTTGGGAATGGGGGGAAGTTAAAGAGTAGAGTTTGTAAAAAATTGATGATTATATCACTCACTTTAACTTAACATATGCTTCTTCATGGATCTCATTTCTGTATTAATTTCCAGTTCTAGCCAGCATGTTACCCCTTAGGAAGTCGATTCTTAGCTATAATAAGTGTTTTCCTTGAGGCCACATGAGTCTTCATTTAGTGACTTCTTCCTGGGCTGCCCAAAGAGTTGCCCCCAATTAAATTCCTTCATCATTCATAACTTTTGGGGCATACAATTTCATCCCTCTAACTTCTTCTTCTTTTTTTTTTTTTTTTT
>JAQZBX010053960.1:7138-18861 GCA_029593785.1 Cabassous unicinctus | reverse complement strand
GAGCAAAAAACAAGGAGGAGACAACGAGCAAAAAACGAGCAGACAACAAGCACAAACAACAATAAAAAAAAAAAAGAGCAAACACATGAGGGAGCCATCTTGGGGGGGAGGGGGGTAATTTTTTAAAATAATAAATGGAGTGCCTTGAATTGATAAAGTTTACATATAACCCCATGATTTCAAATATTTTCTTAAAATACCTTTGTTTATATACTCCCAAATGTCCATTCTGCACTCCAAGATCATCAAGGAACTAGAAAAAAGATGGGCAGACATTGTTTATGAAATGAGCTACTTGTATCAACCAATCCTCATCGTGGCATACTATAGAAGTGAAATTTCCAGTCCCAAATATATTATTAGCTATTCAAAATTAACAACATTTTCAACAAATTCAGAACTTAATCAATGAAAAAAAGTTTTTTATTTAATATTAATGCATTTGCTCACTTATCTAAAAGGATCGCATTTATCTTTTTACAATTCAGTTCAGAAAGGAATCAGTCCTTCCACCAAAACAGCTGTTCAACTGTCAGGAGCTGCCTGAATCAACTATACTGAAACTCCAGAGTCTAGTGGAACACTGTGCAACATCCAGGGAAGAGCAGGAGGAAGAGGTTGGTAAACTGTGGTAAATACCAGTGAATTTCATCCTCCCTGCAGCAGCTACCATCCCCCAGGCCCCAGGCTCCCAGCAGGCAGCAATGAAGACTACCACATGGGCTCTTAGTGCAGCTTGCTGGTACAGAGGTGAGATATAAAGACATTCTACCAAACTCCCAGGGGGTGAGGTCAAGTCATTGATCACTGCTTTTGATTAGTTATATCAGATCACTGAGAGCTGGCTCTGAGGGCAGCCATAATTCCAAACCCCCTTAGGAAAAAGTAGCAGAGGGATCTTAAAGATAGCTTCTTCAAAACTACAGAAAACAGTTAAAGGGCTTCAGTAACTGGGCTAGTGCCAAATTAAGAAAATTAGCTTCAAAATTTATAGGAAAAACTCCTAGTGACCCTGCTGGCCCTCCCCTACCCCTCTCCACTGTGAGGTGTAGCCAGCCTGTGCTCCCATCGTAGTGGTTCCCTGGCCCTGTTACAAAGGAAGCAGAGTAACATTCAGGGGAATGCTAGGGTTCCTGAATGCCAGTGTCAGTCTATCAGGTGGAAATCTGAAAGACTGAGCTTGGAAACTTGCTTCATACTTGCTCTCTCAGAGTTTGTACTGAGGGTTGAGAAGCAGCTGGCAGACAGCAGCAGCAGTGTGGCAAACAGGATAAGGTGGCCTGGGGCAAGGGACCACCTGCATTGAGTCACACAGTGGAGCAACCAGGAGACGGTAAAGGTCTATTTCAGAGGAAGAAGATGGGATTTTCAAAATATCTAGTTACAAACTTAAGGAACAAACAGCTTAACGACTAAATCTCAGGTTTAATATTTTAAATTAAAATCTCATATTTTAATTTAAAATATTAAAATATTCAGTGTGCAACAAAAGATTACAAGACAAAAAGGAAACAAGAAATGATGGCCCACTAAAGGAACAACATAAAAATCCAGATGCTATCAATGAAGAGGACAAGACATTGGACATATTGAAGACAGACTTTTAAAAAAATGATCCTCAATATGCTCAAGGCAAGAAAGGAAAACACTGAGAAAGAAGCAAAGGATATAAGGAAGACAATGGATGAACAATATGGAAATCTCTTTGAAATTCTCAACAGGAACAAAACAGAATTACTAGACTTGAAGACCAAAAAAATTGAAAAATTTCCTAAAGGTTTTCAATAGGAGACTGGAGCAGGCAGAAGAAAATCAGTGACATCAAAGACAAAACAATTGAAATGATTCAGGCTGAGGAACATAAAGAAAAAAAAAAAGAATGAAAAATTGCAAACAGAGCCTAAGAGACTTGTGGGACATCATCAAGCATACAAATGTAAGCACTATTGGAGTCTCTGAGGGTGAACAAAGAGAGAAATGTGCAGATGGAATTCTTAAGGAAATAATGGCAGAAAACTTCCCAAATTTAATGAAAAGCATGAATATGCACATTCAAGAAGCCCAATAAACCCCAAACAGGATAAAGTCAAAGAAAACCATTTCCAGACATGTAATGATCTAACTGTCCAATGTCAAGGACAAGGAGAGAATTCTGAAAGCTACAAGAGAAAAGCAAAGGATTATGTACAAGAGAATCCAATAAGATTAAGTACCAATGTCTCATCAGAAAAGATGGGGGAAAAAAGGCAGTAATACAAAATATTTGAAGTGTTGAAAGAAAAAAATTTCCAACAAGAATTCTAAATCTAGGAAGAGTTTCTTTCTAAAGTAAGGGAAAGATTAAGGAATCCAGAAAAACAAAATGTGAGGGAGATCATCACCACTAGACCTGCCGTACAACAATGCTAAAGGGAGCTCTTCATTCTGAAAGTAAAGGACACTAAACAGTGGATCAAGAAGCAAAAGAAATAAAGAACTCCAATAAAGGTAAACATATGGGTAACTATAAATGCCAATATATTTGCATTGTATTTCTCACAGAAGCTAAAATGCAAATGAATAAAAAGTAACAAAAAAACCTATGGTTTTGGACATACAATATATAAAGATATAATTTGTAACAAGTACAAAAAAGTGGGAGGATGAGGGGTATAGGAACAGTGTGTATGTGTGCTATGAAATTAAGTTGATATTAAATGAAATATGACTATTATAGACTTAGGGTGTTAAATTTTAAACCCATATTAGAAACAAAGAAAATCTAGGAAAAATATATTTGGAAAGAAATAATAAGGAACTCAAATGGCACAATACAAAAAAAAAAAAACCAAAGAAATATAAAAGTAGGAAGCATTAACAGAAGAATTAAGTAACAAAAAAATTTATGACTTAAAAAGACAAAAGAGCAAAATGGCAGAAGATCCTGCATTAGTTATATTAAATTCAAATGGATTAAACTCTGCAGTCAAATGGTAGAGACTGGCAGAATGGATTTTTAAAAGCATTATCCAGCTATATGCTGTTTAGAAGAGACTTATCTTAAATTAACAGACTTAGGTTGAAAATGAAAGGATGAAAAAAATGTACCATCCAAATAGTAAACAAAAAAGAGCTGGGATAGCTATACTAATATCAGATAAAATATACTTTAAGTCAAAAACTGTTACAAGGGACAAAGAAGGTCATTGTATACTGATAAAGCAGTCAATTCACCAAGAAGTAACACTCATAAATATATATGCACTTAATGGCAAAACCCCAAAATATGTGAAGGAATTACTAACAGATTTAAAGACAGAAATAGATAGTTCTATATTAACAGGAGAAGACTTTAATATACCACTTCCAATAAAGGGTAGAACATCCAGAGGGAAGATCAATAAGGAAATAAAAGACTTGAATGATATGCTAAACCAACTAGTTCTAATACATATATATATAACACTTCACCCAATAGCAGCAGAATATACATCCTTCTCTCATGCACATGGATCATTCTCCAGGAGAGATGATATGTTAGGACACAAAATGAGTCTTGATAAATTAAAAAATATTAAAATCATATCATGTATCTTTTCCGACCAGAATGGAATGAAGATAGAAATCAATAGCAGAGGGAGAAATGGAAAATTCACAAATAAATGAAAATTAAACCATGTATTCTTAAACAATGATTGGGACAAAGAAGAAATCACAAGGAAAATAAGAAAATATTTTGAGGTGATTGCAAATGAAAATAAAACATACCAAAACTTATGAGATGCAGTAAAAGCAGTGCTGAGAGGGAAATTTATAGCTCTAAATGTTTACATTAAAAAAGAAGGAAGAGCTCAATTCAGAGACCTAAACTCATAATGGGAGGATCTAGAAAAAGAAGAATAATTAAAGCCAAGGTAAGCATAAGGAAGGAAAGAACAAACATTACAGTAGAGATAAATGAAATAGAGTATTAAAAAAAAAAATAGAAAATCAGCAAAACTAAAAGTTGGTTCTTTGAAAGCTTCAATAAAATCATAAAGCTTTAGCCAGACTGACAAAGAAAAAAAGAGAGAAGATACAAATAAATAAAATCAGGAATGAGAGGGGAGAATTACTACGGACCCCACAGAAACAAAAAGATGATGATACTATGAACAACTGTAGGCCAACAAATTAGATAATCTGGATGAAATGGACAAATTCCTAGAAACACACAAACTACCTACGCTGACTCAAAAAGAAATAGACCTCAACAGACCAATACCTTGTAAAGATTTGAATCAGTCATCAAAAACCTCCCAACAAAGAAAGGCCCAGGACCAGATGGCTTCAGAGAGGAATTATATCAAACAGTCCAACAAAAATTAACACCATCCTGCTCAAACTCTTCCAAATATTTTAAAAAATTGAGAGGAGGGAATACTCCCTAACTCATACCAAACATCATCCTCATGTCAAAACCAGATAAAAATACCACAAGTAAAGGAAAACAAAGGCCAATATCACTTAGGAACGCAGATGCAAAAATCCTCAATGAAAGACTAGCAAACTGAATCCAACAGTACATTAGAAGAATTGCACCATGAGCAAGTAAGATACATCCCAGCTCTGCAAAGGTGGTTCAACATAAGAAAATCAATTAATTCAACATGCCACATAACAGAACAGAACATAAGCATCTTAACTGACAAAGAAAAAGGTATTTGACAAAATCCAGCACCCTATCTTAATAAAAACACTTAGCAAACTAGGAATAGAAGGAAACTTCCTCAACAAGATAAAGGGAATATATGAGAAACCCACCATTAACATCATACTGAGTGGTGAAAGACTGAAAGCTTTCCCTCTAAGATCAGGAAAAAAACAAGGATGCACACTGTCCCCACTGCTATTCAACATTGTACTGAAACAGCTAGCCAGAGCAATTAGGCAAGAGAAAGAAATAAAATGAATCCAAATTGGAAAAGAAGAAATAAAACTTTCCATATTTGCAGATGTTTTGATCCTATATAAAGAAAATCTGAAAAATCCACAGCAACACTATTAGAACTGATAAACAAATTCAGCAAAGTGGCAGAGTACAAGTTCAACATGCAAAAATCAGTAGTATGTCTATATACTAATAATGAACAATCTGAAGAAGAACTCAAGAAAAAAATTCCATTCACAATAGCAACTAAAAGAATCAAATATCAATAAATAAATCTAACCAAGGATATAAAGGACTTGTGCACAGAAAACTACAAAATATTGCTAAAAGAAATCAAAGAAGACCTAAATAAATAGAAGGACATTCTGCTTCATGGACTGGAAGACTAAATATTGTTAAGAGGTCAATTTTACCCGAAGTGATTTACAGATTCACTAAAATCCCAATCAAAATTCCAACACTCTGTAAAAATTGAAAAGCCAATCATCAAATTTATATGGAAGTGTACAGGGCCCTGAATAGCCAAAGCCATCTTGAAAAAGAAGAATGAAGTTGAAGGATTCACATTTCCTGAACTTAAAACTTATTGCAAAGCCACAGTAATCAAAATAGTATGGTACTGGCACAAGGACAGACATAAATGAGTATGGAATTGAATTGAGAGTTCAGAAATCAACCCTCACATTTATGGCCAACTGATTTTTGACAAGTGTGCCAAGTCCACTCAATTGGGAAAGAATAGCTCTTTAACAAATGGTGCTAGGAAAATTGGATATCCATATGAGAAAGAATGAAGATGGACCCCTAAATCATACCATATTCAAAAATCAACTCAAAATGGATCAGCAACCTAAATATAAGAGCCAGAACTGTCAAACTCCTAGAAGAAAACATATTGAAGCATCGTCAGGACCTTGTGTTAGGCAATGGTTTTTCAGACCATACACCAAAAGCATGAGCAACAAAAGAAAAAAATAGATAAATGGGACCTCATCAAAATTTAAAACTTTTATGCATCAGATACTTTATAATGAAAGTAAAAAGACAACCTACAGAATGGAAAAAATATTAGAAACCAAATATCTCATAAGGTTTTAATATCCAGAATACATAAGGAAATTCTACAACTCAATTGCAAAAGGTCAAACAACACAATTTAAAAATGGGCAAAAGACTAGACAAGACATTTCTCCAAAGAAGATATACGAATAGCCATAAAGGACATTAAAAGATGCTCAATGTCATTAGCGATTTAGGGAAATACAAACCAAAACCACAGTAAGATACGATTTCACATACACTAGAATGGCTACTATTTAAAACAGAAACAGAAAATTACAAGTTTTGGAGAAGATATGGAGAAATAGGAACATTCATTCATTGTAGATGGATATGCAAAATGGTGTAGCCACTGTGGACGACAATTTGGCGATTTCTCAGAAAGTTAAGTCTAGAATTACGATATGACCTGGCAATCCCACTTCTAAGTATATAACCCAAATAACTGAAAGCAGGAGTCAAACAAATTTGTATATTGATGTTCATAGCAGAATTATTCACAATTGCCAAAAGATGGAAGCAACCCAAGTGTCCATCAACTGATGAATGGATTAACAAAATGTGTTATATACACACAATGGAATATTATTCAGCCTTAAAAAGGAATGAAGTCCTGATACATGCAAAAACATGGGCAAACCTTGAAGACATCATGTTGCATGAAGTCAGTCAGGCACAAAAGGAAAAATATTGTATGAGCTCACTGATATGAAATAATTACAGTAGCCTCTGATAATTAATCATCTGCCATTATGGGTTTTCTCTGTTCCTGCACAGGCTTTGCTTGTTGTCCTTTTAACTTTCTAATGTGTCCTCTACCACATGGGGAAATCCTTGAAAGTCAAGTGATATGTCAGTCATTTCCTTGCCCTGAGCACCTAACAGAGTTCCTGGCCTAGGAGTTATACTCACTAAATGTTGTTGATCTGAACTAAAGCGCATGTTTAATTGCAAACACAGAAAGCCACCCTTTTAGCCAGATATTCTTGGGAGTTGTGATTGGAGAATTGGAGATGGTAAAAACACTAAAGAACAACTGATGTCAAGAGGGTCAATAATGTGAAATGGAAAAGATCCAACCATTCATTCATTCATTCATCATTCACAAATATTTATTTAAGTTTCTATTATGAAGAATAGAAAGCAAGAGAGAAAGCATAGAGCTCCTATAAGGTACATAAAGATAATTATGTACCACCAACCACAGGTAAAAGGTACCAAATAAGTCGAAAGGGAAATGGGTGAAACAGAAGAGACCTTGATGAGCTTGATAAAATCATGCCAGTGATCATGATAGTAAACTGGCACTATTCCTCAAATTATATTAATTATTGAAGACAATAATTCAAAGATTTTCTTCAGACTTAAGAATCATAAAAACTCTCAAATTCAATTTCTCTCTCTTGCTGCAGGAAGATGATAAAGTGAATTGTTCATCTTAACACCATCAAGAAAAGTTAAGCTTTTATGCACTTACACTCTAAAATCAAACAAAAAAAGCTTAGAGAACCATATATTTAAAAACATTAAAACAACTAAAAACCAAGAGCCTTTATTGTCTCTAATATTTGGAAACACACATTCAATGTGTGTTTGCATGCCTGTGTATATGTGTGTGCCCACATTGATATAGAAAAATGGAGAAGCAAGCAGACAGACTGAGCAAGGATTTTGGAGTCAGGAAGATTACTGTTTAACTCCTAATATAGCCCCTTCTGAGTGTTTGACCTTATGGAAAATTATGTCACCTCCTCAAGCCTGTTTCCTCATCTATTTACATAGCTGTTTTAATAGTGACAAGAATAGTATATATCCTATTAGGTTGCTCTTTGGAATCAAGATTATTATATATCAAACCCTTAGCAGAGAACTGGGCAAACAGCAGCAGATCAATAAATGATAGCTTAATAATAACATTGTTATAACAATTGTGATTATTATATTTTTGTACCCTAAGCCACTCTACCTACACCACTCATGCCTCCCCCAACTTCTTCCCCTTCCCCGGCATCTGTTTGCTAGTCTGTACTGAATCACAGTGGATAGAGAAATCATTAGGAGTGGTGAAAGGTGGAACTGAGGGTCCCTAGAGCAATGGCATCCTAGAGAGAAATCAGCATGGAATTTAATAAGTCCTTTTCCATCAGTTTCATGGACTGGTCTAATAAATGCATGTAATTAACCTCCGAGGACCTAAAGGCCCTTACTTATAAATTATAGATGAAAAATACCCCCTTTGCAGGCATATTTTTAGGATTGTATATAATGTAAATAATTTACATAGCACAGTTCCCAGCACATAGTAGACACTCAAAAAATGGTAGCTATATGCATATTATTAATAATAGTAGTATTAATAATGTGTGCTTATTTGTTCTCAGAATGAAGCCATGATTAAGATTTATCCTTAACTCCAAAGACACCCTCTGGTAGTATCTGATGGTGTGATATGTTCTTTTCCAACATCCTCACCTCCCCTGCAGCCCATCACATCCTGACCATATTGATAGTTCTAGGACATCAATGCAGGTCTGGGAAAGCTAAAAACTTCAAGGAAAGCTTCTAGTAGCTCGAGATGGAATATGCCATACACAGCTACAAGGACACAAGAATCCAGGCATAAAGTGGGCTGTTCAGTTCACAGTGAATTAGATCCTTGATTCTTTATATTTTCCACTTAATCCCCATGGTTTTGGTTTTAAGTAGTGCTGGGTCATGCAAAATTTTAACAAAGGCTTCTCTGAAAATCCAAAGGAATTATACTCTCTGTATTATTATATAGCCTCTCTTATGACCTTATTATATATATAGGGGGTTAGTTAAATAGGATTTTCTCTTCTCCAAATTAGTACAGAACCTACTTTACATTTTGTGTCTCAGCAAGGTTTCTAAAATCCTTCCCACATTGTGGTTCATTAAGCCCAATTAGAATTTCATGAACAGAAGGTAAACCATGATATTAAAAAGGAGAGACTGAGAATGTAAAATAGTACAGCCACTCTGGAAAATAGATTGGCAGTTTCTTAAAAAACTAAACATGCAACTACCACATGACCCAACAATTGCAACCCTAGGCATTTTTTCTAGAGAAATGAAAACTTGTGCTCACACCAAAACCCGTATGCAGATACGCACAGCAGCTTTGTTTGTAATAGCCAAAAACTGGAATCAGCCCTGATGTCCTTGAACAGCTGAATGGTTAAACAAACTGTGCTACATCCATACCACAATAAAAGGAACAAACTGCTGATCCAAGCAATGAATTAGATGACTCTCAAGGAAATTATGCTGAGTGAAAAAGAAAAAAAAAAGCTAATCCCAGAAGGATATAGACCTTTCATTCTACTTATGTAACATTTTTTGAAATAAAAAATTTTCAAAATGGAAGACAGATTTATGGTTGTCAGGGGTTAAGGACTTGGGAAGGAGGGCTGGAAGGATGGCTTGTGTGGTTATAAAGGGGCAACACAGGAATCTTTGTGGTGATGGACTGTTCAGCATCTTGACTGTGATGGTAGATATAAGAACCAACATATCTGATAAAATTGTATAGAATTTAATGCAAACACACATGTAAAACTAGGAAAATCTGAATAAGCCGTGCTGAATTGTGTCAATGTCAAAATCCTGGTTGTTATATTTCACTATAATTTTGTAAAATGCTAGCATTGGGGCAAACTGGGCAAAACATATGTGGGAACTTTCTCTGTTATATCTTACAACTGCATGTTAATATACAACTTCCTCAAAAAATTTTTCAGTTAAAAATAAATAAAGAAGGCACTAAGAAAAACATATTTTTAAAACTTTATATAATGTTTACAATAAAGGGAATTGTAAGGTTCAAAACCCTAGAAAATTCTTGAATTACTACCTAGGGATTGTTTAACCTATATTTACTTGAACCAAGAGAGAATTCACCTCCACTTGAGGTAATCAATAACAGTTTTTCTCAACACTGAAAAGTTCTTCCTAATGTTGAACTTGAATCTCTTTTAAAGTAGCTACAGCCATTGGTCCTACAGAACAACTTGAAGCCCTCTCACACATGGTAGCACCTCAGAATCTTAAAGAGAGCTATACATTATTTGGCTCTCAATTTTATTTTCTTTATATTAAATATTGTTATTTTTCTTACCTCATCTGTCATCCATTTGTGGTCCTTCACCATCCTCAATGGTTCTTCTCTAAACCTATTCTAAAGCCACTGTTTTTTTTCCTTAAAGTGACTGAAGTTTTCCAAGTATTATATAAACAACAGAGTAGAAAAGCTGTGGTTGCCAAGGGTTAAGGACAGGAGCAGGGAAAGAAGTAGGTGCAGATAGAAAAGGGCAACACTAGGGAACTTTGTAGTGATAGATTTGTTTTGTATCTTGACTGTATTGATATCAGCACCTTGGTTGTGATATTGTACTTTAGTATTGCAAGATGGTACCATTGGGAGAAACTGAGGAAAGAATACATTGGATCTTTCTGTGTTATTTCTTAAAACTGCATGGGAATCTATGACTATTTCAAAATAAAAAGTTTAACTAAATACAGAGAAAGAGAGAGAGGCAGAGACTTCCTCAAATTCTAAACTCTCACAAAAGACAGAGTACTCATAAAGACAAAACAAACCAAAACAAAAACACTCATATTCCAACAAACTCTGGGTGGGTCACAAACAAATGAAGAAATCCCTATAAGTAAATCAGCTGAAGTGGTTTATGCCTTGTCTCCAAACCACACGGCAAAGAATATTTGGACAAATATGCATATTTACTTATTGAATTGTCCCCATATTTTGACTCTTCAAAATCACACCCAAATACACTGATCTTGGAGTCATCCTTGACTGCTCTTTCTTTTACACTTCAGGCCCAATCTATCAGCCTTCACAATATATCGAGAATTCAACCACTTTTCATCAACACCACTGCGACCACCATGTCTCACCTAGATTATTCTAATAGTTTTGTAAATTGTTTTCCTGTTTCTATAGCCTCCTTGCTTCCCTGCAGTCTATTTTCAGCACAACAACCAGAGTGATACTTTTAAAACATAAGTCAGAACATGACTTATAATCACAATCCTCTAATGGCTTCCAAACACAATCATGGTAGAAGTCTTTAACCTTATCTTTTACTCTCTCCTCCCTTCATTTTGCAGCTCCAGCCTCACTGGTCTCTGCTATTATTCAAACATGCCACTCAAAACCCTGACCTTGGGACCTTTGTACTGTCTGTTTCCTCTACCTCAGATGCTCTTCCCTAAGATATCCATGTGACTAACTCCTACACCACGTCTAGGTGTTTGTTCAAATGTCACCTTCCACACATGCTCCCTGTTTTGTTTTTTTTTCTGTAGAACTTGATACCATCAACATATTACTTTTTTTATTAATCTCCTCTATTAAATATCTATTTTGTTCACCACTACCAAGAACATTGCCTAGCACATAAAAGGTACTCAATAACTACTCACTGAAAGGATTAATGAAAAAAAATTGAAATGAATGGATAAGGCAGTTCTCTAAAGAGGAAATATTGGTTACAAAATCTGATAAATTTCTCTTCCTTCAAGTCTCATCCACAGTTCCCCTCTATCCATCCTCTTTCTTTCCACAATGGACAACTCCTTCACTGAATTCATGAATTCCTCTACTCCACACACTACATTTTTTTAGTCAATTGCTCCATACCTGGCTGGTATTCTTAACAAAATTAAAAGCTCAAGAGTCCTAGCCATGTTCTAGTCCCCCCCCCCCCCCCCC
>JAQZBX010053959.1:0-18765 GCA_029593785.1 Cabassous unicinctus | reverse complement strand
TGTATCACATTGATTTTCTTCTGTTTATTTTTATTTTTTTATTTTTATTTTTTTATTTTTAAAGAAGTTTTATGTTACATAAATGTTACATAAAAAAGATAAGGGATTCCTATATGCCCCATTCTCTCCTTCTCCCACACTTTCCCACATCCTTCATTAGTTTGGTACATTTGTTACAATTGATGAACCCATATTGAAGCATTGGTATTAACCATGGATTATAGTTTACATTATAGTTTACACTTTGTCCTGAACAACTTTGTAAGTTATGACAAAATGTACAGGGGGCTGTGTCTGTCACTGCAATGCCATGCTTGACAAATCCAATGTCCCCAAAATGCCCCCATATTACACCTATTCTTCCCTCTCCCATCCCACAGAATCTCTGTGGCCACTATCTTTACATTAATGATATGAGTTCTTCCATTGCTAGAATAACAATGTCTAAAGTAGAATAATAATATGTCTACATTGGTTCATTGTTCATTCCCCTATCTTGAATATTTTGGGATGGTGATGCCCACTCTGCTTCTAATTGAGAGGAAACTTAGATCCCATTAGGCAGATGAGTGGAGTTATCTTCCTTGCAGTTGCTGGTACTCTCTGTTCCTTGGGATGGGCATTGTTCATCATCATCACCTTGTTAGATCTCCTTGGTGAGTTCAATGAACTGGAGAGTAGGTGTTGCAACTTTGCTGAAATTCAGTGCTCAACAAGCACAAGAATTGACCAAAGATTTAAGTATCTGGGAAATATATTTATAAAATATTGTGCTAGTTATGGGTTCAAATTAAAGGAGCAGAAGACGTATTTGTAGAGAACCTGTAAATGAGTCCAACTCTGTTACATTGGGGAGCATAAATTCCAAAGTAAAGCCCATTGATGGTGCTGAATTCCTGAACTGTCTTCTTTGCTTATAGTTTCTGGATATCTCTAGAGCCCTCAGGAGCACCACTATTTGAGGCACTGTTTACTGTGGCAATCAGTGACATCCTGCTGAGACTTGCATAAGTGTAACCTCTGGAATTCACTTTGAAATCTCTTAGTTTATGTCTAATCTCACTTGTCTTTACCTTTTCCCAGTTTTGGTCAAGATCTTTTTCAAGATGCATGTCTAGGTGGTGCTTGGTAATAATCCCTCAGTGCCAGGGAGGCACTGATTTTGCTTAGAGAAAGGCCATATATGAGCAATAAGGAGGCTTTCAGTAGGTAACTCTTAGGCAGTATATATTGCTAGCTAAGTTTCAATTTCACAAGAAAAGGTCCATAAGTACAATCATCAATGATAATGGGCTGCCATAATGGTCTGTCTTCCTTCACTAGACATTGGCCTTGCACTTGAGGGATTCTTGATGTCATATTAGGGAATCTAGCAGAACTTCCCAGGATAGTAATACAGTATCCTTATGGTTATTGTGTGGAACTCCACCAACCAAGATAATGTCCCATGAACACTTGAACATATCCATGTGTCTTAGAGGCATGTCCCTGGTGAAACCCTTCCTTTGTGTTCCCACATCACTGACACCCTACACCAGTGATCCTCTCCAGCCACTGCTATGAGACTTCTATGTTTTAAAACCTCTTCAAAAATGAAGCCAACAAAATAACCAAATAAAATGAATAAGAAAATGAAATAATATTTTAAAAAATAACCAATAAATTATAAAAAATTTAAAACAGTATGAAATAAAAAAAATAAAAAAATTTAGACATCATTTCTTTCATCACTGTAAGATCTCTTGTCTTGTTTGTACAGTGATATTTTCTTCCATATTATCCCCCAGTGTCTTATTTTTTTCACTTTATCTTCACAAGAGATTTAAGATACAGAAAAGACACATAGAAAATAGATTTGAGTCCCATATACCTAATTCCCTCCCCTGTTTCCCCTCTCTCTTATTAGTAACATTTTATATGTGGATGGTACATTT
Source organism: Cabassous unicinctus (assembly GCA_029593785.1). NCBI lineage: Eukaryota > Metazoa > Chordata > Mammalia > Cingulata > Chlamyphoridae > Cabassous > Cabassous unicinctus. Next base: position 16,831 of record JAQZBX010053959.1, on the reverse strand, counting down.
GTTACAATTGATGTACAAATATTGAAGCGCTGCTACTAACCATGGTCAATGGTTTGCATTATGGTTTACATTTTGGATCGCACACTTTTATAGGGTTTGACAAAATTTGAAGTGGTCTATATCTGTTATTGCAAGATCATGCAGAACAATTCAAAAGCCCTTAAAATGCCCTATATTCTATCTATTCTATTATCCCCTCCCCCTTCCCATGGAACTTATGATAATCACTAAGTTTCAATTTGTGAAAAATAAGATTCATAGTTACTTGCAATAAAATTGAGGGCTTGGCATATTGGTCTGTTTTCTTTTATTAGGCATTGCCTCTGTTCTCAAGGAATACTTGTCCCTCTAATTGAGAACATAACAGGACTCCCTAGGATGGGAGTTCAATATTTTATTGTTTATTGTATGTGTCTCCACCCACTGATACAACGTAGTATGACAAGATGAACACTTAGATATTCCATAAAAGCCTGGCCTGGTGCACACTATCCCATATATCCCCCACAGCTGATACCCTACACCAGTAACCCTCCCCTGCCATATTTGCCAAAAGAATATTTCCAACATTAAACATTTAACCACAGACATGCAAATCCCCAGTTTTCATCTGCTCCTTCTCTCAACTCTCCCCCAGTCCCATTGATTGCCCAACACAAACCCCCACCTTACTTCCCCTTACAAACCAGCACCACTGAACTCAATCATGTTAATGCATCATTGTCATGCCCATCCACTGCCCAAACACACCCTTTCAACTTGTCATAGATTTTGTGCTTATGGGCATTGGCTCACCACCTTATATTCCCTTTCTATCTCATGTAAACCTATCTTACAGACTCTATCTCTGTGAGTCTGCTCATTTTTCTTAATTCATATTGATGTGGTCATGTAATATTTGTCCTTCAGTGCCTGGTTTACTTCAATCAATGTAAGGTCTTCAACATTCAACCAAGTTTTCCCATGTGTTAATACTGCATTCCTTATTACAGTTGAGTAATATTCCACTGTATGTATATACTGCAGTTTGCTTATCCATTCATCTGTTGATTGACATTTGGGTTGCTTCCAACTTTTAGCAATAATGGATAAAGCAGCTATGAACATTGGTGTGCATGTATCTATTTTTGTCCCTGCTTTCAAATCTTCTGGGTATATACCCAAGAGTAGGATTACTGGATCATATGGAAGTTTCACAGTTAGTTTCCTGAGGATCTGTCAAACTGTCCTCTTCAATGGCTGTACCATTCTACATTCCCACCAGCAGTGGATAAGAATTCCCTTTCCTCCACATTCTAAACAACACTTGTAGTCCTCTGATTTTTTAATAGCTGCCAGTCTAATGGTTGTAAAATGATATCACACTGTAGTTTTGATTTGCATTTCCCTAATAGCTAGTGATGCTGTTTAACTTTTCATGTGCTAGTAGCCATTAGTATTTCTTTGGAGAAGTGTCTATTCAAATCTCTTGCCCATTTTTCAAAAGGATTGTTTGTCTTTTTATTTTTAAGGTATAGATGTTCTTTATTTATGCTGGATATTAGCCCTCTATCAGATAGTTGATTAACAAATATATTCTCCCATTGAGGATGCTGCCTCTTGACAAACTCCTTTGAAGCACAAAAGCTTTTTATTTTGAGAGGACCCCATTTATATACTTTTTCTTTCATTGCTTTTCCTTTGTGTGTAAAGTTCATGAAACCATTTCCTACTACAATATCTCATAGATGCTTCCCTACATTATCTTCTAGGAGCTTTATGGATTTGGCTCTTATATTTAGATCTTTGATTCATCTTGAGTTAATTTTTGTGTAAGGAATGAGATGGTGGTTCTCTCTTATTCTTTTAGACATGGCTATCCAGTTTACTAAGCACCATTTTCTGAAGAGGCCATTCTCTCCCAAATGAATGGGCTTGGTGGCCTTGCTGAATATCTTTTGACTTTATCTGCAAGGATCTATATCCAATCTCTCAATCTGGTTTCATTGTTCAGTATGGCTATCCTTGTGCCAATACCATGCAGGGTTGTTTGGTTTTGTTTCTTTTTCCCTCAGGTGATTTTTTTTTTATTGTGGATAAAAATCAAATTTTTCACAAAACAAACCAATATTTGTAAAATGATATATAAATATATATACATATATGTGCATTTGCTTACATAAATGTTATTTTTTTTCATATATACTTTAAAAGATGCTTAGATAACATAAATGTTACACAAAAATTACAGGGATTCCCATGATCTCCACCTCCCATGCCTACCATAACATCTCACATAAACATCTTTCATTAGTGTGGCACATCACCTGCAATGGATATACACTTCCTGGGACTTTGCCACTAAGCATAGTCCACAGTTCACATCATAGACCACACTCTCTCCCACACAGTTCTGCATGGTATATGCTGATGAAAATGGCCTATATCCATCACCACAACGTCACTCAGGACAACCACCAAGTCCTGAAAAACCCGTGTATTACAGCTGTCCTTCCCTTCCCCACCCCAAAAGTGTCTAGTGGCCACTGGCTCTGCCTCACTATTATAATTTCTTCCATTGCTTGAATCACAATATGTCTACAACAGAATACCATTAAGTCCACTCTAGTCCATAGCTCTTCCCCCAATCCTGAGGGGACTGGAATGGTGATGTCCACTCCACCTCCAACTGAAAGTGGGTTTATATTCCATGGATATGGTGGATGGGATTATCCTGTCTTCAGCTGCAGGCTCTCTCCATTCCCTGGGATGGCCATTGTCCATCATCATCTCCTCACCAGGTGACTTGGGTGGGTCCATTGAGCTGTAGAGTAAGAGTTGCAGCTCCACCAAGATTCCAGGCACAGCTGGCACATAGGCAGGCCAGAGGCTCCAGTCTCTGGAAGTACACCTACAAACTCCAGCTTCACACATAGGTTTGACTAGAAGGGACTAATGGACCATATGCAGGGAGGAATTATTTGAGTCCAACTCTGTCACTCTCAGGAACACAGATTCCAAAGTAGAGCCAACTGATAAGGCATCAATCTCTGGGGTTATCCCCCCTTATATCAGACCTGGGTGTCTCCAGGGTCCTCAGGAGCCCCTCCGTGTGGGGTGATATCCACTTTGGTGTTCTATGAGATCCTACTGAGGTGTGCATAAGTGTTACCTCTGGGATGAGCTCCCAACTTTCTTTGAAGTCTCTTAGCCACTTGAACTCATTTGTCTTTACCTTTTCCCCTTTTTATTCAAGGTTTTCTTCCAGTCATGTTTCCATTTGGCACTTGGTATTAATCCCTCATTGCCAGGGAGGCTCATCCTCGGGAGTCATGTCCCACATTGGGTAAAAGGTAATGCATTAATATGCTGAGTTTGGCTTAGTGAGATGCCTCATTTGAGCAACAAGGAGGCTCTCAGAAGGCAACCCTTAGGCACCCCATAACAGTAGGCCAAGTTTCAATTACAAGAGCAAAGACTCATAAGGCTAGTCATCAATAACAAGAACCTATCAGTGGGCCATCTTCTTTTGCCAGACACTGCCCTTGCACTCTGGGGACTGTTGCTGCTCCCTTGGAGAATGTGGCAGAGCTCTCCAGGCTGGGAATTCAGTATTCCCTCATTTACTGAGTGATTGTCTACTCACCATGACCATGCCCCATTCCATGATCATTTGAACAATTTTATATATCTTTCATGTTTATTCAGATGAAATTACTCCCATGAATCCCCCATCCCAGACACCCCACCAGTGATCCTCTGCAGCCCCCATTGTAACCCTTCTGTGACCTAAAACTTCCTTGAAGATGAAGCCCATATAATAACCAAATACAATTAATAGGAAAATAAAATAATAATGATAAGCTTAAATGCAAGAGGTAAAATACAAGGAAACTCAGAAAAAAAGAAATCAAAATAAAATATAATTAATGGATTGGGACATTAAAAAAAATGGGAAAAATCAAAAAATTGTTTCTCCTTTTATCACTGCATTTTCAGTTGTCTTGTGTGTACTATGACACCGTCCCCCTCTCTTTCCCCAGTGTCTCCCAAATATTCATTTAACTTTCAAAGAAGTTTTATGTCACAGCAAAATCATACACAAAATACTAGGTATTCCCAAATACCCAACCTCCCTTCCCCTTCCCCACCCCATATTAAAACCTTTTTTTGTGTGTGGATCATAGCATTGTTATAAATGTAATACAGATAGTGAAACATAGCTACTAAACATTGTCAAAGGTTTACAGTATAGTTTAAAGTTTAGACAGTGCAGTTTAATAATTTTTGATGCTATTTACCATGTCCTGTGTCCATTACTGTAAGGTAATGAAAAACATTTCCCATGACCTCTAAATACCCCATGCACTTTTGACCACTGTAACTTTGAAGTATGTTTTAAAGTCTGGTAGTGTGATTCCTCCAATTTTGTTTTTCTTTATCAATATGTCTGTGGCTATTTGGGGCCCTTTGCCTTTCCCAAGAAATTTGATATTTATCTTTTCCAATTTATTAAAAAGCACTCTTGTAATTTTTATTGGGATCTTATTCAATCTGCAAATCAATTTAGGTTGGACAAAAATCTTAATGATGTTTAGTTTTCCAATTCATGAACAAGGAATATTTTTCCATTTATTTAGGTCTTCTTTGAATTCCTTTAACAATGTTGTGTAGTTTTCTGTATACACATCCTTTATATCTTTACATAAGTTTATTCCTAGGTATTTGATTCTTTTGGTTGCTATTGTAAATGGAAATTTTTTCTTGATTTCCCCCTCAGATTCCTCATTACTGGTGCTAATATTTTGCACATTGCTAATGCTAATATTTTGCATATTGATCTTATATCCTGCCACTTTACTGAACTTATCAGCTCTAGAAGCTTTGTTGTAGATTTCTCAGGGCTTTTTATGTATAGAATCATGTTATCTGAAAGTAGTGAAATTTTTGCTCCTTCCTTTCTAATTTGCCAGCCTTTTATAACTTTTTCTTGCCTAAGTCCTTGCGCAAGTACTTCTAAAACAATGGTAAATAAGAGCAGTGACAGTGGGGATCCCTATCTTGTTCCAGATCTTAGAGAGAAACTTTTTAGGATTTCACAACTGAATATGATGTTAGCTGTGGGTTTTTCATATATGCCTATTATCACATTGAGGATGTCTCCTTCCATTCCTATCTTCTGAAGTGTTTTTTTTTTTTTAAGGAAAGTGTGCTGTATTTTATTAAATCCTTTTTCTGCATTGAGCTAAAGTTTTTCTAAAGAGACTCAGACCTGACTCCCCATGCTGCAGTTTTACTCTTGCTTAAATATCTGTTAATTCTTAGTATTTGCTTTGATTACGCTTTAACTTTTATGCATATGTAGGAACTTACATAGCTAGTTTTCTAATTGCATGATTAGTATGTTCAGGAAATCATGCTTGGTCATACATTGTTTAATAAAAAACGAGGGGCAGGTAACTCGACACTTTGGTGGGAATTTTAATGGTAATTAAGCGAGTTGAAGTGAGGACAGCAAGTCGTTTGTTCTGCATAGACCCAGCCAACAAGTTGAAGCAGGTTTTCGTACTTCATTGCTTCAACAGGATATTCTCAACCACAAGAAAGGAATTTGGCACCAAGTGGATTACATTTCATTACCATGATATTTACATATAATTCTTTCCTTTAAATATTAGGAACAAGGTGAGAAACAAGTTACTTTCAGGTATTTGGATATCCTACATCCATCAACAGGGCATCCTTGAAAAAGAACAAAAGAAAAGGAAATAAGTAAAACCTTTTAAATGAGAAGAAAATATAAGAAAGATAGGGAAACTGAGCCAAAAACAAATAAAAATCAATGTTACTAGTAAAATAACAGAATGATATAAAAATAATTTTATAATTTAACTCAACTAAAATTTAAATAAGAGAAACTCTGGGGTTTTGTAATGTTCAATCTTTGTATGCATAAAGAAATTTAAAAATAAAAATTCTTTAATAAATTTCCTTTATACTCTCTGTAATTCAAAGATAAATACTTACAATCAGGACCAAAAGAAAAAGAAAAAAAGAATCAGAAGTCAAATATGGGAACAAGTTTACCCACCTGGATGAGATACTGGTGAATGCTTACAAAGACTTTGGGGAATCCAATTATGACCCTTATAATATTATAAACACATGAATTCTTTCTCAATCATGGCAAGAGTTAGATTTAGAAAATTTTTGCAGGTAGATGCTATCCATAGGTAAACAAAAAATAATTCATTTGGTCAAATGCTGACTGTGATAATGGCATATTAAGTGAAGGAAGTCAAAGCAAACTCATTTCAAAGGAGCTCCAATATAGGGGAAGTACGATTTATGTCATGAAATGTAGATTAAATGTATTACAAAGAACATACTGACACAATCTTGAGGAGATGTAACAAAGCTTGTAATGAAATCACTCATGCCTCATTTCATTCAAAAATAGATTGTACGAAAAAGTATTGTCCAAATTCTCAGTAAAACCAAAGTAATGACTTAAGTCCTTGGTGCCTTTAGGATGGGTGAGTACTCTGCTTAGGCTATCCTTCCTGATCTCTTCAACAGCCACTAGGAAGCAGATGTTCTGCATCCTCAATATTGCTATAATATTTAAAAGCAGTCATTGCCATTCAGAAGCTAATTGCCCAGCCCTTCCTGTTCTTTGTTGACAGATCTGCTTTGTGCTGTGGTTCCATGTTAGGCATCTCTCTGTTTCCATACATCAAAACCACATTGCTTAACATCTTTGTCAGAAAAAATCTGGTGGAGTGGGTGCAATTCAGTGATTGAGTGGGCATTTCACATTTAAGAGGTCCTGGATTCAATCCCCAGTACCTCTTTAAGTAAAAAACCATAATGCAGAGCAAATGTATCTCAGTGGTTGAGCACCTGCTTTGTATGCATGTGGTCCCAGGTTCAATCCCTGGTACCTCCAAAAATAAATAAATAGATAGATAGACAGATAGATAAATAAATGTACTATATAAGTACCTAAAAAAGAGAGTATAAACATTTTCTAAAAATCTGATATCTGAAATCCATTAACCATTTACTTGTTTTTCTTTTATTCAGCAATGCAGTACGTTAAAGAGAGGTTATTTATTGGGTCTTCTCAAATCCCAGCATGAGTAATTGATTAGGCATTAGTCTAGGCATAACAGCCAAAAAAGGAGAGTTGAACAAAAACAAATGTTCTTAGCTCTTTGCATCTTATATTCTAGCAATACAGAGATACTAAAGCAAAGACCAATCATGATATAAAACAAAAGAGCTTTAATATGAATAAAGTATGAACTCAAAATATAAATCATAAGCCTGCCCTCTCATATTGGATCATATCTAAACACAATCTTTCTTGATATTAAACATCCAATATATCAAAAAAAATTTAGTAATGTTGAATATAGAGAAGATAGAATCTTTTTCACAATTATCCAATAAATTTACATCCATAAGCACCACATCCTGAAAGAAAAGCTAAACCAATATTTACAGAATAATTCTTTGCCTTATATTGTGAAAATACTAATTAAACAATATAAGTACTTTAAGAAGTTAAAAGAAATACAATGTAAATATCATTTGAGGTATGACATTGAAAGCAATTAATAGGGAGAAGCAGAAAATAAACTCCTGAACTGGGATGGATGAGGATGGGGCAATAAGTTTAACCGCAACTGTTAAATTGTTAATGAAGAGTTAAAATCTTTGTTTTCAAATTTAAAAGCCTTTAAAACATAATTTAAGGCATAGCAATGAGAGTGAATTTTCATAAGTAGACAAGAATACAGAGTATATTTTTTTTTTATTTCATGCTCTTTGTGAGTGCATTGCATGATTTCAAAGATTTCTGTTTTCCATTTAATTAAAATTATTTCCATGCTTTGTATCTAAATTAATGTGGAATATTTGTTGGACTACTTAGTGTAAATTAGGACATTATTATTGAGAATATCTTTTTTAGCTATTTTATTAGCCAATTCAGATTTTCAGATACCACAAATGGAAATTTATCAATGTTAAATTGCCATTTTCTCAATTAATCCTACAAGATGTTTGATCCTATTAGAAGTATTCCTTCCAAGAATAAGTCATTGATTTGGGGTCTTTTAATTCTATTTAGAAAATTGGAAAAATTGTGAACAATTTCCCCCTCCTTTTTTAAGGATTGGTCTATTGTCTAATTGGTATATTTTAATCAGGAAATGCACAATTCCACATAATTCTGTTCAACATGAATATAATTTTCTCTAATATAATGTTTTAGACTTAAACTGCATAGTTCTCATAGAGAGGTCATGAATTGTCATTCCCTTGGCTCAGAAAGAACTTCTGGACCTGATAACTAAATAGTAATACATTATTATTATTTCTAAGCACTCTACATGTATCAATTTATTTTATCATTAAGAGTAAAATGTTGGTTTAAAATACCACTGACATTCTATGAAAGAAGAAATTAAGTCAGAGAAGAAAGGTAACATTCCCTGGGGTAAATAGATCATATTGAATTGGGCTTGAATTGAACTTGAGGGTCTACAAGCATCAGAAGCATTTGGCCACAGGATCATTTATATTCAACCCTCAGTTGAATAATCCTTGAGTAATCCTCAGTTTAGAATCCCTTTATATCTAGAAACATGACTATTTCTTGTCCATTTAAGAGTTAGGTGTATGCCACTTCCTGCAACAGCTACCTATTGTTGAAGCTTCATACCTATTGTTGAAGTTTTCCAAGCTGTAGGTGTCCTGATAAGGCTAAAGATATTTTTTGACTGCAAAGGTAAGCCATTCCAGGTTAAAATTTCTCTTTCACAAGAGGAAACACTTTTTACCAAGGTACATAATAAGTACTCCCCTGAATCTGGGGCTATGAAAATAGTTTTTTTTTGGGGGGGGGCATTTCTCAAAAATTCCAGTCAATGTTATTATAACTTGGAAGTGATGTTCATTTCCAATGCTTAATAAATATTATTTTAAACTTTTACCATGACCTTTAAATCTCCACACTCTTGGCTTTCCATGCACATTCAGTAGTTCATTTGAAACTTATTTCAGAAATGAAATAAGTACTTTTGGATGTAAGTATTTTTGTCCATTAAATTTGAAAGTATTCCTCTATTGGCATCTTTCCCATAACAGATGAGGCATTATCTTTTATCCCAGATCTCTTCTTTTTCTCTAATATTGTGTTTGAATCTCACTCCTTCCTGCAGTGTCATTAATTTTATATCTTTATTTATGTTATATACTTTATTTTAAACTACTCCCTCTCAAATTGATCTACCTTCTTAATTTCAAAAACATTCTAAAATCTTCCATATTGAAATTTGAAAAAAAAAAAACCACCGTTGAAGTTTTATTTCCAGCAGATGGTCCCTTATCTCCTTCCAATGCAAGCTGAAAGCAGAGTCCATTCATCAACATTTCTCTTCATCACACCCCATTCTCACCCTTTTCAGTCTGGTCATTTCTTCTTATTCATGAACATCAGTTTTGATGACAATATTTCATCAGTAGAGCAATCTCATAAGATTTTGTCAGCCTTCATCATATTTCATCTTCAGCAGAAGTGGATTAATTTCTTAACTCAAAATCTGCACAAGGAGTTTTGTGACCATATTCAAATGAAAAAATATCCACTAATAATAGGGAATTAAAAGTGAAACAGTTAAGTTTTACTCAAATGTAAATTTCAGTTCTTACTGAAAGGCAATAAAGTCATAAAATAATTTATGGTAGGTACTTAAATTTTAACTCTTTCCCATTTTCTTCTCAATGCAGTGATATATTTTAAACTACTTCACCTAAATCCACTAACCTTGAAATTCTGGTTATCCCCAACTAAGTGAGTCCACTGAATGCATCTTCATCATACAAGATTCCTCAACAAACTCCTTGGTTCCCTTCTTCTAGAATTTATCTCTGTTCTGTCTCCTAGTTCACTATAATCCCTTGGATTTCTCTGGCTCTTTCTAAGTATTTGCAAGCTCTTTTTGAAACATTAGTTTTTGAAACTCTGCATGACAGAGTCTCAGCGCTTCCTTATCTTCTTCCTGTCTACCAAGGCAGTATCTTCCATTCCTTTGACCTCAAATATCCTCTGTTTATGACACATAAACTTCCCAGGTGAAAGCTTATGCCAGATCCCAAGGCCTAAACATGAAATTATCCACCTGAATATTTCAGAGTTTCCTTGTCAGTCATGGAATTGACTTTTGAAAGCTTGCTTGTCTTTAATAATTCAAATATTAATAATTGACCTTACCTGTCACCCAATGCCTTAATTAAAAAAAACCTTAGAGCAATTCTTGGTATAAAATATCTGCAGTTTTAAGAGTTTTCCATCTCAAAAAATGAAATAGTTCTACATTATGTATTCAAAGCTTCCTTGCATTTTTTCCTTTAAAATGAGCTCATAATGTAGCTCTTAAATGCCACAGTCCCAGACTGTTTTATTTGTTAGTATAACTTCAAGCCCTTGGACAGGCTTAGCTCAGTTTCAATCTGTAACAAGCCATTTCTGATAAAAAGATATCACCAATCACCTCAAGAATATTGTTGTGTGACTAGGCTGAAATCTTATAGGACTATATAAGAAAATCATGAAAATGGAGCCATTGATCACCTAAAATACATGCTAATAAAATAATCCAGAATACAATTTTTAAAAGTTCAGAACAGTGAATTTAAAAAGAAAAATGATAATTTGGGATTAAATTCCAGTACCTAAAATTAAAATACATAGCTTGATTTTGCTTTTAAAATAATGTTTATTCCATAATTCAAGATATGTGTGAAGACTTTCATATTTTTAATTTAAAAAAATAGTCAGGGAAGTGGCTGTGGCTCAAGCAATGGAACTCCCTTTTACCATATGGAGGAACCAGGTTTGATCCCTAGGATCTCCTGGTTAAAAAAAAAGATCTCCCAGACCAGTGCAGAGAGGTACAGGACACTGCAGAACATGAAATGCAGGCCCCCAAGGAGCAAAGCAAAGCACCAAAAAATGATGAAGCAACCAGATGAGAAAAAAAAATATTCATTGTTTGTATTAATATTACTATTTTAGGTGATTGGGAAGTTCTGGTAATGGGTATTGTTTAGGGTAGTACAAGATTTTGCATATTATTACTCCCACTGAATTGTATGTTGGGGAGTGGCTGAGATGGGAAAGTTTATGTCATATATCTGTTTCCACAATTAATAAAAAAGAGAAACTAAAGAGATAATGACTATTAAATGCAGTACATGATCCTGGATTAGATCTAATTTTAAAATAGTGCACATCTTATTTATAAGGAAATCAATAATGAAACTAGATTATTCATTCTGGGAATCCCTAATATTTTGAAGCTTATATGGTTTTACATTTCATAGAACATAAGCAAAATATGACATGACAAGACATGGGATGACCTTTCATTTGCTCAGTAGTAAAATCTGCACACTTCAAACAATGAAACTGGTTTTCTTTGACTATATATTTTTCAGCAAAAGTAATTCAACTTATATAGACTACACTGAAGCCCAGATCCTGAAAAAATGTTGGTAGATTATAATTCCTCTCAGAAATTAAGGGAAGCATATTCTTTCTGCCTCTAGATTCTCTAGAATCCTTTTTCAGCACCAAATCCACAAAACAGTGAAACCTCTGGGCAAAGATATGAAGATTGATATTTAGACTTTTAGAAGAAATTAAAAGACACAATCTGGTTTCCTTAATTGCACCTATATGATTTATCTAATTTGAGGGAAAAGATTGTGTTAAAGAAGGCATGCCCTGACTGGTTGTATCTTTTTAATTTTTAACAAATCAATTTTATTGATATATATTAATAAAGTATACAATACATAAAAAGTGTACAATCAGTGGTATTTGGTATAATCACAGAGATGTGCATTCATTACTTCAATCATTATTAGAGTATTTTCATTGTTTCAATAATAATAATAAAACAGAGAAACAAGAAAATTCTTCTTCCCTCAATCTCTCTCTGTTTCCCTTGCTGTATATAGCCACTCTTTCTGGATATTCTTGCACAATTATTTATTTATTAAGCAGTTTTATTGAGATATAGTCACATACCATGTGATCTATCTAAAGTGTATAATAAATGGCTTTTGATATAATCACAATGTTTGTGCATTTATCATCACAAAAAAATTAGAATTATTTCATTTTCCAAAAAGAAAAACTCCACACACCTTAGCATGCCTTCCCTAGCCCTATCTAACCACTAATCAAATTTGACCTTTATAAATTGGTTTATGTATACATTTTCATAAGCGGAGTCATGCAATATGGTGTACAATATATTTAGTTCATAGTAAAACAGTCATGCATTATTTGTCCTTTTGTGTCTGGCTTGCTTCACTCAACATAATGTCCTCCAGGTTCATCCATGTTGTAATATGCTTTATGATTTCTTTTCTTCTTACAGCTACATAAGATTCCATGATGTGAATGTACCACAGTTTATCTATTCATTGGTTGATGGACATCTGGGTTATTTCCAACTTTTGGCAGTCATGAATAACATGACTATGAATGTTGATGAACAGATATCTATTTGCTTCACTGCTGTCAGTTCTTCTGACTATATATCCAGTAGTTGTATTGCAAGGTAACATGGGAAGTCTATATTCAACTTCTTTAGGAACTTCCATACTGTCCTCCACAGTAACTGTACCATTCTGCATTCCCACCAATGTGAATAATTGTTCCTATCTCTCCATTACTTTGCTCCAGTGGTTAAAACAGCATGGTAACAGCATAAAGATAGGCATATTGACAATGGAATTGATTTGAGAATTCAGAAATACACCCTCACATCTACAGTCAAGCAATATTAGACAAGGCTGTTAAACCCACTTAGCTGGATTACTACAGTTATTCAACAAATGGTTTTTGGAGAACTGTATATCCATATCTAAAAAAAGACAGGGGGCTCCTATCTCATACTTATACAAAAATTAATTCAAAATGGATCAAGGACCTATGTATAAAAGGTAGACCAATGAAAATTTTCGGAAAAATGTAGGGAAACATTTTCAAGATGTTGTGGAAAGTGGTGGTTTCTTAAACCTAACACCCAAATTGGGAGCATTGAATGAAAAATTAAACAAGTTTTTCTCAAAATCAAACATATTAGGCTTCAAATGACTTTGTCAAGAAGGTGTCCAGGCAGCATACTCAATGGGAGAAAATGTTTACAAACCATATGTATTAGTCTGCCAAATGCATGATGATACAAATTACCAGAAATCCTTTGGATTTTATAAACGGTATCTATTTGGGTAGACACTTACAGTCACAAGGCTATGAAGCATAAGTTATTTCCCTCACCCAAGTCTGTTGTCATATCTTGGAGCAAGATGGCTGCCAACATCTGCAAGGGTTCAGTCTACCTCTTCCTTTTAAGGCCCCATGGTCCCAGCTTCTTCCCATATAAGCTGTAGGATGGGCTAAGTCTCATCTCTTTTCCAGGGCTCATTCCTCTCTCAACTCAGCTGCTCTGTTCTGTCCACAATGTCAGCTGTAGACTATCAGGTGAGTGGCTCATTTCTCTTCTCAGGGCCTCTGCCATGTCTATTGGCACCTTCTCTCTTTCCTCATGTATCTGCTTCTCTGTGTATTTACTTCCTGGGTCTCCAGCATTAGACTTTAACTTTCTCCTCTGCCAAGTCATATTCTCTGTGAGTTCCCACCCACAAGGCAAAAAAGGACAAATATTGTATGGTCTCACTAATATGAATTTATATGAGGAATAAACCATGCAGTTAAACTATAAATGATAGGGTATTAGGGATAGAATATGGGTTAAGAATGCAAGCTGATGCTGAATGTATGTAGAATGTTCAATAAGGTTGATTATAAATGTGTGGAAATGGATAGAGGTGATTGTAACACATCATAATGAGAATAACTAACACTGCTGATTGTAAATGTGATTATGATTGAAAGGTGTAGTGTAAGGAGGTTAATGCCATTTGAAAGAAAGTTAGAGGATAATCTAGGGACTGAATAACAGTTATTTCAGTATGATGAGAATTTTGGTTAATAGTACAAATACAGTAATGTTCCTTTATTATAATCTGTAAAGAATATGGTGATGTATGGGAAAATACAACTAATGTAGCTTTCAGGCTGCAGTTAACAGTAATACTGTAATTTTTTGCAGCAATGTCAAAGAAGGTACTCTATCAATGTGAAGGGTCAGCAATGAGGGTATATGGATTATGTGATTTTCCCTTTGAGTAATGAAAACCTACTAAATTGAAATGAGACAAAGAAAGCACTACTCTGTGATGAAACTGCAATCCATTAAGTGTATATTTTTGATGGATTGTACAAGACAGGAGGCCATATAACACAGTGACCCCCATGTTGGGTCATGGACTGTGTTTACAGTACAAATCTGAGAACATTCTATCATGAACCATAACAAATATACAATGCAAAACATGGTGTTATTAATAGGATGGCTTGCAGAGAAAATACACCAAATATAAGCTATGGACTATAGATAGCAATAATATTATGGTGATGTTCTATCATCATTTGTAACAAATGTGTCACAACAATGTAAGGTGTTGGTGGTTGGGTGATGTATGGCAATCCTGTATGGTATGTATGATTGTTTTGTAAACTCACAATATATCTAATAAAAATACACACTATGAATGCCCTGTGGTGGTAATCAAGTGTCAAATATCAAGCACATGCAGTATGAGAGCCCATGAGACCACCTTTGGATTAGTTCATTCTTCTCCACCCAAGGATGTGACAATTGTGATTAAAATGGAAAACTGAGGATCATAATTATGAATTGGCAGACTTCCTCTGAAGTCAGTGCTGAAATTACAGGTTACATCAGTTATTACAGAATAGTACAGGAAATATTGAAATGCACAACTAAGTTATTGAGCCTTTTGTAGATAATAAGCATTTACCAAAACAAACAAACAAATGAAAAAAACCAACTCTCATTGGGGAACAGATGTAGCTCAGTATTTGTGTGCCTGCTTCCCAAGTACAAAGTCCTCGGTTCAATCCCTGGTATTTCCTAAAAAATACTGTGTGTGTGTGTGTGTGTGTGTGTGTGTGTGTGTGTGTGTGTGTAGCTATTGAAGAGGGTATCCTGGGGCAAAGGCTTGCCTGCTTTATGTCCTGCAAAGGAACACACTGGAGAGGGAGAAGTTCTGTTATCTGAAAGTTAAGGAGACATTCAAATTAAACAGGAAACCACTGAGGCCACTAGCAAGCACAAGCCCAAGAAAAGGCATAGGCCCAGAAAAGACTGGGTGAATCCTGCACTTTGCATTCATCTTGAACTTCTCTGTCATGACAGAGAAGGCCAGCAACACAAAGTTAATTTTCAAAGATAATCAAATTTTTTTTCCTTAGATATGTTTGATTTTGCTAGTTCCTGACATTCGAGAAAATCTGTCATATCTCTATCTGGATAAAAAACCAAGAAACATATATCTCAGGGAATAAACACCAAAATTAACATTTTAAAATAGTAAAATGTACAGTGGGCAACAAAGATAAGACAGACAATCAGGAAATGACTTCCCATCCAAAGGAAGAAGATAAAAATCCTAAAACATCATTGTAGAAGACCAGACTGTAGACAAACTGCACAAAACCTTTTTTAAAAAATTATCTTTGGTATGCTCAAGGAAATAAAGAAACATACAAAGTAAGAATTACAGGATATCAGGAAAACAATGTATGAATAATATGAGAATCTCAATAAAAATATAGAAATATTTTTAAAAGATCCTAATAGAGCTATTGGAGTTGAAATCTACAATAACTGAAATGAAAAATTCCCAAGAGGGTTGCAAAAGCATATTGGATCTGGCAGAAGAAAGAATCAGTGAACACATAACAAGACATTTTAAATGAGTTAGGCTGAGCAGCAGGTAGGAAAAAATGTATAAAAAACAAAAATAGCTGGAAACCTCTAGGACACCATCAAGCATAAATATATAGTCATAATGAGTGTCCCAGAAGGAGTAGAAAGTGGCAGAAGAAATAGTCGAAGAAAAATTACAGAAAACTTCCCAAATTTAGCAAAATTCATGAATATGCATATCCAAGAAGTCCAGTGAACACCAAACAGGATAAATGTAAAGAAAAATATACCCCTCAAATACTGATCAAACTGTTGAATGCAAAGGACAAGGAGACAGTTCTGAAAGCTGCAAGAGAAAAGCAGTGTGTTTTGTAAAAGGAGTTCCAATTATATTAAGTGCAGATTGCTCCTCAGAAACCATTAAGGAAATGAAACAATAGGTTAAAATACTTAAGGTGCTGAAAGAAAACAATTGCCATCCAAGAATTTTATATCTGACAAGAATTTCTTTCAAAAATAAGGGAGAAATCAAGACATTCCTAGATAAACAAAAGCTGAGGGAGTTCATCACCACTAGACCTTCCCTACAGGTAATGCTAAAAGGAATTCTTCAGACTCAATGGATAGTACAGTAGACAGTAGTTAAAATTGGGATAAAGAACAAAGGCCCTCCAGTAACAGTAACCATTGGGTATTCATAATTCCATTATTACTAATTTTTGTTTTTGGGTTTTGTTTTTGTATGTGACAACACTACTTACATCCTATAGATGCTGAAATGCAAATGCATAAAAATAATAAATCTATGGTTTTGGACATACAATGTATAAAGGTATAATTTTTAACCTTTATGGGAGAATTATAGTAACAGTATATGTGTATGCTACTGAATTCAACTTGGTATTACATCAAATATGATTGTTTTATATTTAGGATGTTAAATTTTAACCCCTTGGTAACCACAAGGAAAA
>JAQZBX010053958.1:0-18761 GCA_029593785.1 Cabassous unicinctus | reverse complement strand
GGGCTCAGAAACAAGTGTTCCCGTGTTCCTGTTCACTGAGAAATCACCACCAGTCCTGCTGGGGTCAGGGCTGCAGGCCTCTGCAAGTCAGGGTGAGATTCTCCAGTAAAGGACAGGCCATCTGCAGGCTGGAGGAGTGACAGGGCAATGCCAGAAACAGCTGCTGCAGGAGGGGAGGGGGGAGGGGGGCAGAAATGCTGGGTGACTTTGGACAAGTTGCCTCATATCTCTGGGCCTCCCCCACATTCCCAAAACCCTTCGTGAGCCAGGGAGAGCCCTCCAAATGGAGGGAGTAGTAGTATCATTATGCCTGCGACTGCCACTGTTGTTAGGCTGAAAGCACAGTGGCTGCACGGTTAAGGTCACATTGTTTGGAGTCAGGCAGCCCTGGGTTCAAATCCTGACTCTGCCACTTCCCAGCTGTGTGACCTTAGGCAGGCACCTTCTCTCTCTGAGTCTCAGTTTCCCCATAAGTAAAATGGGGTGCAGTGGTATCTGCCTCACGGGTTGTTTGGAGGAGTTAAGAAGCAAGGCGTGTGTGGCAGCTAGTATATAGCCAAGTAGACAGTAGGTGCTCAATAATGGCACCATGCTCCTTTCCCTCTGTCTGTCTACAAAGCAGGCACATCTGGCCTCATTTCAATAGCATTTGCCCCAGGGCTCCCAGCTCCCCCTCTTCCCCTCAAAAAACACCTGTGCAGACATGGAATGAAAATTATGCAGAGAGGCCCAAGCTTCCCCCTCGGCAGACAGAGACAGAAAAATTTAAATTCCAAACCGTCCCAGGGGGCCACTAAAGGTGCAGGAAGGACTGCAGAGAAGACTCCTCCCCTTGGGATTCTGGGTCACCCTCACCACTGCCCAGGAGCCTGGCAGCTGTGGCCAGGATCTGCATCTCCATTTGCCAGAAGAAGAAACTGAGGTCCCGGGAGTAGAAGGCAGTGGCCCCCAGCCGGCCCTCTGGTCAGATGCAGAGGAGTGACAGGGGAGGGATTGGAAAGGTGGCTTAGCTCCTTCCCTAGGAAGGGAAAGTTCTGGGCAGGAAAGCAGATGCTGTGGAGTGATGGCAAGACATAAACGCCGTTGCATGTTGGGCGAGACAGTGAAGCCCTCGTAATTCTCTTTCAACTCCAGCATCACAGCAAGGAGAAAGCCTCTGCTGTTTTTAACATCTAACCGAGAGGGAGCCGACCTGGGCACAAGAAGCTCAGAGCAAGCCGTCACAGCCAGCTAAACTTTAAGGCCACTTGCATTTCTAATCGGGTTTACTTTAATAGTTACTTTTCATGTATGGCAAGTTTTCAACTCAAAATATCGGTAGAAAGTTTCCTGTTGAAATCAAAAGTGAGTCCCTTAAAAAAATACAATTAATGTAACTATGGGCTGGAGTTAACAGCAATATTGTTATATTCTTGCATCAATGTCAAACAGGGTACTATAGCAACGCTCAGGGTCAACAATAGTGGGTAGGGGATTTTTTCTTTTAGACTAAAGAAAACGTTCGCAGGTTTTCTGGGGCAGTGACTGCACAACTCTGTGATAAAAGTGAGAGCCACTGAGTAGACACTTTGGATAGAATGTACAAGGCATGGAACTGTATATCACAGTTAACCATGTGGTGGAAGATGGACTGTGGTTAACAGTACGAATATGAGAGTGTTCTCCCATGAACTATAACAAATGGACAATACAAATACATGGGGTTAATAATAGGGAGTGTATGGAAAAATATACCAAGTGTACGCAATGGACCATAGTTAGTGGTAATAGTCTGATCATGTTTTCTCATAACCTGTAACAAATGTTCCACAACAATGGAAGGTGCTGGTGGAGGGGTGATGTGTGGGAATTCTGCACATTATGCATGATTGTTTTGTAAGCTCACAACTTCTCTATTAAAAAGACGAAAAAAAAGTGAGTCTCCTTAAACATGAATTGCAGATGAGGTGCAGATATTGGCAATGGTGGGAAGGGGGGGATGGCTTTGGGAAGCATTTTTTTTTTTCCTGCTCAGTCTGATTGTTTGGTGGTTTTGAGGTCTCACCTTCCCCGAGGAGGCCGCCCCTTATTCACCTGCCGTCTGCTAATATTTTATGAGTACCCACCACGCATCCAGCGCTGGGCAGGGCGCTTGGGATGCTTTGTGGAATCAACAGGCATGGCTCTGCCCTCCAGAGCTTACCATCTAGCAGGGAAACAACATAAGGAATTCTCACGGACTGTGGTAAGTGCTCTGAGGGACCCATAGCTGTGCTAGAGAAAACCAAGGGGGTGGGGGACAGGGAAGGCCTTCCTGAACACAAAGGGAAGAGAAGCTGAACCCAAGGGAAGAGAAGGTATCAGCTGAGCAGCATATACAAAGGCCCTGAGGCAAGGAAAGGCTGACCCATGGAAGAACGGAAGGAAAGGAGAGTAGAGATGGGCGGTGGGAGATGAGGTAGGCAGGCCCATTCAGGACCTTGTCAGACCTGACGAGGAGTCTGGGCGCAATGGGCAGCCACTGGGTTGTTCGTTTTCAACCAGGAGAGTGACTTGCTGCAATCTGAGTTTTAAGAAGATCTGCCTGGCCGCTGCTTGGATCAAGGGCTGGAGGGACCATGATGGAAGCAGGGAAGCAGGGCAGTGGACCATGGATGATAGTCCTTGGACTGGGGTGGTGGAAACAGGGTGCAGAGAAGCAGTGAGAACTTGAGGGCTATACTGGGGGAAGAAACAACAGAGCAGGGTTGATCTTTTCATTAATTTTTAAAAATTATTTTTCTTTATTTATCCTCCCTTCCCCCAGATGGTTCACTTGTCTGTCTGCTCATTGTTTGCCCGCCTTCTCCAAGAGGCACCGGGAACTGAATCCCGGACCTCCCACATGAGAGGCAAGTGCCCAATGGTCTGAGCCACATCCACTCCCCTGTTCATTAATTTAAAAGATACGTCTGAAGCACCTACTGTGTGCCAGGCACCAGGCCAGACATTGGGGAGACAGTCATGGACAAATGAGCACCTGCTATGGGCCAGATGCCAAGCTAGACACCCAGGAAATAGCAGTGAATGACACAGAGAAGAAAGCCCTGTCTTCGTGGGGAGGACAGTCCAGGGGGTGCACGCGTTATATCTGTGTGCCCAGATCTGTGAGTGTCACATGCATGCACGCGTGCACACCTGCATGAGCCTGCTCCCACCCCCTCCCAGGGCCACGTGTACACTCACACAACACGTGTACACACCCCAGGCACCCACGTGCACACGCACCCCGCTCACCCTGGTGCATGCACACACACACGCACGCACACACACAATCACCGGCTTCGCTTATAAAAATAACCTCGTTGATTACATTTATCGGGGCTGACGTTGCCGCAGAATAATTGAGATCCCCTCTCTCCTCCATCACCAGGTGATTCATTGAGAACGCGCTGCGCCTTCGCCTCAGCCCCACCGAACACTGCGAGCTCTAAGAATACTTTCTTTTATTGTAGCGAATGACATTTGAATTCATTTTCCTACCTATTATGCGCTGTGACGGCGGAGACTGAGTGGTTATTACCTGCCCGCCATTATGTAACGTGACAGAAATACGCCACAGCTTGCTGCAGTCGGAGCACCTCTGGGGCTGTGGGAGAACCTTGGGGCCCTTCTGGAACCAGTTGGTCTCTGGCACAAGAGGCGAGAGGCAGGTCCTATCTCGGCCACCAAATTGCTATGTCGCTTTTGTTGCTCGGGACCTCAGTTTCCTTATCTGCTAAATGGAGGTGAGAGGCACAAGCTGGATGCACTTTTAGAGGCTTTTCCAACCCTCCTGGGTGTGATTTTGGGGCCAGGCAGGAAGTTGGGGTTCTCCAAGTTCCCTTCTCTCCAGCAGATGAGGACTGTGTCTGTCCAGGCTTGACAGAGTGAGTGCTCCCCTCGGAAGCCTGCGATTCATTCATTCATTTGGCAAGTACGGTTGCAGGGCCACCATCTGCCAGCCCTGTTCCAGGGGCTGGGGAGAGGGCAGTGAGCAGGATAAAGCCCCTGCACGATGGAGCTTATGTTACAGTGACAACTTTTTGGTCACAGATCTTTGTGAATGAATGAATGAGTGAATGAGTCTGGGTTGAAAACGGAGCTTGGGGAGGTATTAGCAGCTGTAACATCGAGGCCTGAGAGACAGTGAGCGGGCCCGGGCAAGGGAGGAGGCGGAGTGTCCAGCTGAGCCCTAGGAGTTCCAGCCTGTAAGAGACCAAGAAGAGAAGAGGAATTCCCAGGGGAGCCTGAAGAAGAGCGACAGGGAAAGCAGGACCAAGGAGCCCTGAGGCAGAGGAGGTCCAGGGGGAAGAGGGGATGCCACTGGTAACAATGACGAGTTTTGGGATATGGGGAAGAGAGGCTCTGGCATGTTGGTAGAACCACCCTATCGATGGAGGCCCTACCTTCTCTGCATCTTAGCCTCAGAGCCTCCACCCACCTGGGCCAAGTGTAGAGCCATGAAAGACATGGCCTTAGAGTCATCACCCTGTCCCCAAGCAGCTGGCATTTCCCAAGGCCATGTTGCATGCATCCTTTTCATGAGCCCTTCCCAAAGACAGCCAGCGGTGGGAATGTGGCAGACCCATTGAATAGAGGAGAAAATATCCTTGGAGGGAACAAGGACTTGCCAGAGTCAGGAAGCTTCAAGAGGTGGCGGGGATTTGAACCCAGACCCCCACCCCCAGGCTGTGCTGCAGGACTCCTGCGGCACTTTGTAAACTGTAAAGCTCTGTGCACACAAGGGGGTGCTTAGCACCCCATCCGGGGCCTTCTCCCCCACCCCATAGTTGTGAAACGTCAGCAGGCGCCTGCTGGACCCCTTCCCAGCTGCTACCCATTACGGCTACTTAACTGGCACATTAAACAGGGAGTCAGAAATTAGGAGCCACACTCTGCTCACCACTTAATAATCGCATCACTTGACCTGCTTTTAATTTTCGCCACCCCCTTCGCCTTCCCCAACCCCACCCATGGGGGCTGGCAGAAGGGCCCTCCTTGGTCACTCATTGTCCTCCACGTTTTCAAAGAACAGCCCTCTGTCACTCACCCATGCCAGCAAGTCCACCACGAGCAGTTGTCCTTTGGGATGAAGGTATCATCCAGTGCTTAAAATGCAAAGCTGTGGGGGAAATGCACGCTCCTTGCCACGCTCACAGGCTCGTGCGTGCGGGGTCTCTTATGGAGCCCCAGTCTTGCCTCTCACCACTGCCCCCTCCCGCACCACGTCCCAGGGCCCTGCTGAACTTCTTCCGACCCTGGAACAAGCAGCAGTTCCCGCAGCCTCCAGCACCCTTCCGCCCTGCCCAGCTTCTTCTCTTGGCCCAGCCTAGGCCTTCCGCACCCTCACCTGCTCCTCCACCCTGACTGTGGATCTTTTCCTCTCTCTCTGCCCAGTCCCTCCACCAACTTCTTGGGGAAAGTAAGTGTATCTTGTCCAACTAAACATCATCATCATCATGATAATAACAGTAGTCGTTGCGGCTACGACCCATGGAGCACCTAGAACGTGCCTGGCTCGTTGCCCGGTGCTTTTTGAACACTCCTGTTTTAGAGAGGAGGATGGGGAGACTCAGAGAGAGGAAGCCACTTACCACCCAACATCCAAAAGAAGCTGCCCCCGCCGCTCCCGATGGGGGTCTCCCAACCCTTCATTGGCACCTCCTGCCCCAGCCCCCACCTTGCCCCCCCCCCAAAACGATGAGCCCAACGGAGACCCGGGAGCGTTCGGGGCCCAGTGGCCGGCCCCCCTCCCCCAGAGAGCCTGGTGTTTGCACATTACACCCCGGAGAAGGAATTTACTGTCTTAATCTTTAAATAGCAGGGAAGGAATTCTGGTCAGACAAGTCATCAGCACTGGGGAGCTGTTTCTCACTTTTACAGAAATAAAATCAATGCCCCAAGAGGGCCACTCCTCCCAGGTGGGAGCAGAAGGGGCATTGTGGCTTTGGGGGAGCAGGGGTGGGTGTGGGCACGGAGGCCTGGCCTGCCCTGGGTCCCGCTGGGGGTGGGGCAAGGTGGGGATGAGCCCTAGCTGGGGTGGGCAGCCGGGATCCTTCAAGGCTTCCCTCTTGGGATGAAGCTGTAAGCCCCTTTCCGGGGTCCCTGTTCTGAGACTTTGGTTTTCCTCACTGTCAGATGAAGGGCCTGTTGTCCAACTTGGCTCCTCTGAGCTCTGGGGTTCTGTAAAAAGCAGGGAAGCTGAGGCACGGATTGGGAAGGGGCTGCTCCAGCCAGGAAGGCTGTGGCAGAGCTGGCACTCAAAACAACTCTGAAATCCCAGACGGGGGAGCCAGAATCCCTGCCGGGGGTTTTCAAGCCGTCCTCCAGGAAGTCCCTTCAAGCACCCCGGCAGAACACGGGGGGATCCAGGGACCTACCCACCCCAGCCAGGGCAGCCTTTCTCATCTGTCTTATCTCTGGGATTCTTGGAGATTCTGTTTGAACCCAAGTTGCTGTGGCTAAAAAAAAAATAAATAAATAAAAGCAAGAATAATGCTGGAATTCTCGGGACCCAACGGGGGCAGATAGGAGGAGAGAGAGGACCATGAAAGGAAATGCGTGTTTCTTCAAGAACACACGCTGGACTCGCATCTTCTTCGAGGGTAGCTTTTAAGGATGAATTTCCTGGGTCTGGAAGAGAAACCACGAGTCGTTGGTTTCCTGCGTCATATGGGTGTCACCCCAAGAACACAGGCTCCCCAGCGCTGCAGAAAACTTGACGAGCAAGCTTGGCTGCCGTCTCCTGCCCCTGGCCCTAATGGGGGGAGATGGGACACAGCCCACCGGAACCCCAGCAGGGAAGGGGGGTTGTCCATCCAGCCTCCATAGGCAGATTCCAGAGGGCTCCCCAGGAGCGGCCAGCAGCTCCGCCAGCTCCAAAGCTCACCGCATGCAGCGGTTCCTACTGAGGGCAGCCTGGCCTTCTTGGACCTGGCTTCACGCACACAAGTGACCTCCAACCTTCCCCAAGAGCCTCTCTCAAACCCTGAATCACACTCTTAACTTGCCTACAGAGCCCTCAGGCCTAAATTTGCACTGCTGCACTGTAATAAATGATGTGGCCCTTTGTAACCAAAGACCCACAGGCTAATTGAGGGTCAGGTTGGAGCCTGTTCTCGGGCCGTGGCGTAGGTGTGGAAGGTCAGAGAGCTCTCCCGGCGCCCACGGCCTTGGTGGGGGCTGGTTTCTGACATCAGCACTTGGTGTCCGAATGGGCCTGGAGAATTTCCTGGGAAGGCTCCGTGGTGGGACCCACGGGCGGTCGAGTTCAACGTGAGTTTGATGAGACATCACGGCGTTCTTTACCTTAGTGTATTTAAATCTCAAGGCTGGAGGAAAACATACAGAAAAAGAAAAGAATTAAAAGGCAGTGACAGGGAATTTTCCCATTTCTTAACACCTTCTAGTGTGTCTGGGGGAGCTGATTTTACCCACAAATGAAGAAAGTTTCCTTCACATGGGGTCGGATCTGGAGGTATCTCCATTTCTCCCCTGCTGCCCCCACCTCCCCTTCCCTTGAGGTCCTGATGTCTGAAATTCCTTTAACCAATATTGGATACTGATTTTTTTTTTTTTTTTACTTTCAAAGCACTCAGCCATGATTGGGTTTAAGTCCTGTCATAGGTCCCAGAGTAATTTCAAGGACAGTGAGGGTCTTTGCCCCCACCCCAGCCCTGGGAAACTCAGGGGCTGGCAGCACACACCAGCCGAGAGACCCCGGCCACGCAGGCCAGGTTACCCTGCAGGGCAGCCCGTCCTCTTGGATCTTGGATGCTCCATCCAGACAGGGATGGCCATGGGTAGCCAGCTTCAGAGCACAGAGCCCAGGATTTCCACAGGGAAACATGAGAAAATCTCCTGTTTTGTCATGGATTAAAATTCCAAATTCGACATCTTGGTCACGGAGCTTTGAACTGACCGTCAGAGCAGAAAACCAGAACCTGGGCAGCATGGGCCCCTGGGACAAGTTCTCAGGAATGACGATCTTGGGGTTTTGGAAAAGGTGGGCTCTTCAAATGAGAGAACTTTAAATCTTCGTGGTAGGGACTCAGAGTCCTATCATCTAAAGGGCTTGGATGGCGGCATCGTCATTGTCCCATAAGCAATTTCACATGTTTGGAAACATGACTTGCATCGTTTTCTTATTTTAGCTATAATACGTTTATTGAATAAATTTTAGAAAATGCCAGGAGCTGAAGGGGGCATAAAGGAAAATCACCTAAAATCACCAACTCTGGAAATCACCAAGCTTATCATTTTATTATCTTTGAGCTTTATGTATATATATACACATATTATGCATATTTACACCAAATGGGATAACATGGATAGACACAGTTTAACCCTGTTTTACAATTTGACAAGAGTAGAACAATCTCTGTCCGTTGCTAAGCATGCATTCATTTACTCATCCTCCAACACATTTTATTAGCACCTACATGTGCCCGGGACTGTGCTAGATCTGGGGATATCAAATGGCTGGATCTGGAGAATGTAAAATGGTACAGCTGCTATGGAAAGTAGTATGGAGGCTCTTCAAGAAATTAAACATAGAATGACCATCCTAGGTAGATTCCCAGAGAAAGTAAAAACAGGAACTCAGACAAGCATACCCCGATGCTCATAGCAGAATTCTTTACAGTAGCCAAAAGGTGGAAGCAACCCAAGCATCCATAAACTCATGAATAGATAAACAAAATAGGGTACATACCTACAATGGAATATTATTCAACCATAAGAAGGAACCAGGCTCCAATACATGCTGCAACACGGATGAGCCTTGAAAACATTATGCTGAGTGCAAGGCACATAAAGACAAATACTGCATGATTTCACTTATATGAATAGCAAATTTGTAGAGACAGAAAATGGATTAGAAGTTACCAGAGGATGGGGAAAGAGGGGAAGGGGGAGTTGTTGCTTGGTGAGTAGAGAGTGTTGGTAAATTTTGGAAAATTTTAAATAAAATCAATCTTTTAAAATGATGAAAAATAACCTTTGCCCCGTGGAATGCTAAAAATTCTTCTGCCTCAACCTGTTAACAGGCAGGCCACATAATCTTCCATTGTGGGGATGTAACATCATTCATTTAATGAATCCCCTGTGGTTGGGCAGCTAGGTTGCTTCTAAATGTCTGCTATTATAAAGAATGCCATGCTGGACATCATTTTATAGCTGTCACTTTATGTGATGTGATCATTTCTTTCTTAAAAATGAGCGCCAGATGTGTAATGGCTGAATAGATACACACATGTGCACACGCACACACACACAATAATGCTTTTAATATCTGCTTACAGATTGTCCTCCAAAAAAAAAGTTATGCCAAATGCACCTTCACTAGCAGGGGAGGAGGGTACAATGGGACTGGAGGAGAAACTTAAGTTCTTTAGTCCAAAGAAACAAAAGTATGATATGGTTCCCAAGGCACTGAAGGCACAGCTAAGAGGTCATTTTCTAAGGACCAGGAGGTGGGGAGGGAGCTGAAGAACGAGGACACCTCACCGCTGAAATATGGATAATTTCCCTTTTGTAGGGTCCTTTGGAGTTCCAAGGTCACCCTGATGTTTCTGGAACATGACACTGCTCTCCTGAAAATGAAGTCAGATTGTAAGATGATCATCCATGACCTTGCGTACTGAGGGGCCCTAAGTCCCAGAAAGACAAAAATTATAAGCCAAATGTTTTCATCCTAATTTTTCAAATGTCTGTGGCAATTCCCTCTCCAATTGAGAAGCCCACTCTCTGCGGGCTCTGGGACAGGTCCTGGGGAAAATATTAGGACAGCAGAGCCGTTTCCTTCCTCCGTGATGTTGCTGTCTCTGTGCAAGGTTAAGGGAGGGGGTCAGAGCTCAGTCCCATGCGTCACACCTTCACGTCTGTGTCAAACCTCCTTGTTTCCTGTTCTATTAAGGGCTTACTGTGTCCCTTTAAACAAGCTCATCTGTTTTCCTCAAATCAGCCTGTTTTGAAAGGACATTTGGTATCCCCAAACATAAATTGGAAATCAGTATCATTAGCCACAAAATAAAAGTAATGGTAACAGTGAGTCCAGAAAACATGCAAATGGCCAACGAACTTATGAAAAGATGCTCAGCGTCATTAGTCATTAAGGAAAAGCAAATTTTTAAAAAACCGCAATGAGATACCACTTCACACTTACTAAGAGGGTGATAATTGAAAAAAAGGAAAAGAAATGTTGGCGAGGAAACAGAGAAATAGGAACCCTGGTACCTTGTTGGTGGGAATGTAAAATGGTGGAGATGTGATGGAAAACAGTTTGGAGATTCCTCAAAAGGTAAACATAGAACTACTCCATGACCCAGCAATTTTACACCTGGATATATACCCCAAGAAAGTGAAAACAGATGTCATTGTAAAAGCTTGTATACCAATGTTCATAGCATTATTATTCACAATTGCCAAAATGTGGAAGCAACCCAAATGTCCATCAACAGATGAATGGATGAATAAATTGTGGTATGTACTTACGGTGGAATACTATTCAGCCATAAAAAGGAAGGAAGTTCTGATACATGGCACAACATGGATGAACCCTGAAGACATCATCTAAGCAAAAAAAGTCAGACACAAAAGGTCACATATTGTATGATTCTTTTTATAGGAAGAGTCCACAACAGGCAAATCCGTAGAGACAGAAGGTAGATTTGTGGTTGCCAGAGCTGGGATTTGGGAGGAGGGGTGGGGAATGGGAGTGACTGCTTAATGGGTATAGGATTTCTGTTTGGAGCGATGAGAAACTTCCGGAAATAATGATGGCTGCATGACATTGTAAATGCCCTTAATACTGGTGACCTGTACACTTTAAAATGGTGAAAATGGGGAGCGGATGGGAACAGGCAGTTGGGCACTCGCCTCCCATGTGGGAGGTCCCGGGTGCGGTTCCTGGTGCCTCTTGGAGAAGGCAAGCAAACAACGAGCAGACAGACGAGAGAACCATCTGGGGGAGGGGGCTGATAAATAAAAAATAAATAAAGTAAATAAATAAAATGGTAAAATTTTGTGTTTTGTATATTTACTACAATTAAAAAATATGAACCCAGGGAAAATGTTCTAAGTCCTAGTCAGCTTCCTCTGCCTGCTAGACGTCTAACCTGCAGCCTGGCCCCTCTTGGCTCAAAAGGAAGATGAGCAAGCATCAGGGAGGTTGAGAGACAGAGCAACACCCAACGGAGACTTTTGCCTTGACACTAATTCAAATGACTGAACATGAATCTGAAAGGGAAGTACTTTTCTCACTGGGAGTTGATGCTATTCAATGCCATGTCCATGTGCCATTTAACAGCCGCCCTTGTATCACCAGCAGTATAGGTCCCTGGCTGGGAAACAGGATGTCAGGTGCTCAGGCGGAGTTGATTACTCAGGCTTTGTTCCCAGCACATCACGTCTCAACTCATTTCATCCCCTGACAGTCTTCCAAGACATGTACTGTTGTTATCCTCGTCCCATTTTCCAGATGAGGAAACTGAGGCTCAGAGAGGTTAGTTGGCTTGCCCAAGGTCACACAGCTAGTGCAAAGCAGGAATGCTTGCTGTCACTAGACCATCCTTCCTTCTTGGCAAGGAGAGGAGCAGGAGGTTTGGAGCCCAGCATTCCCTCCCCATCCACTTTTAGCTAAGTGGCCCTGGGCAAGCCCCTTCACTGTTCCAAGCCTCAGTTTCCCCATCTGTGAACTAGAATAGTATGGGGAGTGAGAGGAAAGCCTCTGGGGTCAGACCCTAGGGCTCTGACCAAAGGCAGCAGGGAAGGGAAAGAGATTCTGAGCCCAAGAGAGGCTTAGCAGGCGGGCCAGAGCACGGCCGGCTGGATTTCTGACTCTGGAGCAGGACACCAGGAGTGATTTGAGCACAGCTACCCCTCACCATAATAGGAGTCTCACCTCCTGGGAGCACTTAGCGGAGTCTACACCCTACATTCACCCAAATGCCCAGGTGATGGCCGACTGGTCTACCCAGAATCAGAAGCACGTCTCAGAGCCAGGCCCTATGGTCTAAATAGCCCCCACACACACCACAATAGCAAAAGGGCGAGGCAGGACAGAAAAGGTTAGGGCCATATCAGGAGGCCCAGGGTCCTTTGTTTTCCTCATCTGTGAAATGGGAGCAGCTTGGAGTCTATGAGAAGTAACATTCACTGGCTGCTTGCCAGGGGCCCTCACCTGCGATCCTGTGATTGCATCTGATTCCATCCTCAGACGTGCCCTGGGAGGTGGATGCATTCTGAGCCCCATGAAGGAAACAGAAGCACGGAGAGGTGAGTTACCCAAGGTCACACAGCTGGGAAATGGCAGTCAGGGGTCCACCAAGACCGCCGTATCCATGCTCCTTGCTCCAAAGAGCAGCTTTTTGGGGCACTCTGAATCCTGTTCTCTGGAAATCAGGGGCCCAGGTCATCCCCCTAGAATGGCAGATCTACTCCTTGGGCTCCCTCCAAGGATCGTAAGATGTTTCCGGCTGGGCTGAGCAAGTTGGCAGGAGGCCGGAAGCTGTGGCTGGGCCTTCAAAACCCCACTGAGGTTTGATAACAACCACAGCTCAGGGGCACATTTCACTTTGTTCCCTGGGTAAACCTCACACCATCCCCCTCTCTCTCCAGAGAGCTTCAGCTACTCACTCAAGGCCGCCGTGTTCATTTCCCGTCACTGCTGTACAAGTCGCCACCAATTCAGTGTCACAAAACAGCACAGATTTATTATCTTCCAGTTCTAGAGGTGGTCAGAAGACCAAAATGAGTCTTTGGGGGCAGAAATCAAGGGGCAGAAACCCAGAAGTCTTTACCAGCTTCTAGAGAACACCAGAACTCCTTGGCTTGTGGCTTCTTCCGCCATCATCAAAGCCCTCTCTGCTTCCATGGTCACATCTTTTCCGACTTTGACCCTCTTGTGTCTGTCTTATGAAGACCCTTGTGATTACACTGGGCCCACCCAGATAATCCAGGAAAATCTTCCCATCTCAAGGTCCTTCAGGTCAAAGTCCCTTTTGCCAAGTAGGGCCACCTCTTACAGGTTCCAGGGATTTGGACGTCTCCCACAGTCCCATAGGGAGAAAGTGGCAAATCCTTTCCTCTATCCCCCACCCCCAGCCCTTAAGAACTATGAATAGGGTAACCAGATAATATATAAGACAAATAGTTTTTTAGTGTAAATATGTCCCAAATATCGCATGAGATATACTTATACTAAAATCTATTCATTGTTTATCTGAAATTCAAACTTAGCTGAGCATCCTGCATTCTTATTTGCTAAATCTGGCAACCCTATCTAAAAACCAAAAAGACATCTCGGGAGCACTCATATGAGAAGATCTGGGTTCAAGTCCCGATTCCAGCAGGAGTGACCTAGGAAGCTTCATTTCTCCTCTCTGGGTCTCAAATGCCCACCTGTAAAATGGGATTGTAATGGTGACCCCACACACACAATCACACAATCATGCACAGATGCCTTTGACAGAGAAAAGGTGAAAGTATGCACACACTGTTGAGGGCTGTGCTCTGCCTCCCACCTCCATCCACAGGCAAGGGTGGGCCAAGAGGCTATTCCCAGGACCCAGCCCAGATGGAGCCTCAACTCCAGTCAGACGGGCTCCAATTTCCCCAGTTCATTATTATCCCAAACCAAATTAAGGGTAGCCTGGCCTGCGCCACTCGTGGCTTAATTGGGGCTCGCAGATGCCCCCGCCCTGCACCTTCTTTCTTTCCCACTCCCCTGTCCCCAGCCGGGCCATGCCTTGGGGGAGCCAGAGGCTGCCCAGGGCCCGCCACCTGGGCCCACACAGATGCCCCAGTGTCACCAATTAGACCCAGGCCAGGCCGGGCTCGTAATGGGGCGCTGCTGGGCAGCTGGGCCCAGCATCGATCCCGGCCCCTTGTGACCCCCAGGGAGGCGAAGCAGCCGAGACAGCCACACAGATGGCTGTCTCCAGGCCCTGCTGCCCCACCCCCACCCCGTCCCAGGGCTGCCAGGCCTGGTGGATGGAGTCGGGGCCGGGCAGTGGCCGGAGCACCTGGAGCTGGACTTCGGCGTTTGGGCTCAAAAATGGGGAGAAATATTTAGGAAATAGTGCCTACTGGGGCCCATGTGCCCTCTCCCCCACCCCCGAATCCCTCAAAGCACCTCGGATGCCCCCCTCTGCTCCCTATTCGGACCAGGCCCGGCCCCCCTGGGGCAGTCACTCCAGAGGCTCTGAATGCAGCAGGGCAGAGGCGGGATGAGAGGCTTTCTTTGAAGAATCTTCTCCTGGGGCCTCCCCGCCTGCTCCCTTCCCCCATCACAAAGGTAGGTCAGGCTGGCAGGGGGCACGGGGGGCTTCCTGGCAGCCACAGGATTCCCATCTGGGGATCAAGAGGCGGCCCGGGGGAGGGGGAGGAGCACAGACGACAAGATCTCCATTCGGCCTTGTTTGCCACCCTGAGTGCTGTCTGAGTCCCATCCCCACCCCCAGGAAGCAGGGCTGGAAGCTGTGGAACCAGGGAGCTGGTGTGGAGAGACACAGGACAAGGAGAGGCCTCCTATGTGGAGCAGGGAACAAATCATAATGCTGTATGTGTGCTTTCAGGGGGCCTGTGCACAAGATGAGGGATTTCTCTATGTCGGGATTTTTTTTTTTTTTTAGGAGATACCGGGGATTGAACCTGGGACCTCATACATGGGAAGCAGGTGCTCATCCACTGAGCTACACCACTGCCTGGTCTGTGTGTCTGAGAGCTCTCAAGTGCACCTGCAAGGGGGTGTGTGTGTGTGTCTGTGTGTGTCCCCAGGCAGGACTTTTATCCCTTTTCCAGACCCAGGAGAGCCCACCCAGTGCCAGCCACGGGCCCGAGTCACCTGCTATGGGTGCGTCCAGTGAAATACAAATATGGAAAACTGCAATGATGTCAAAGGAATAAAATCAAGCTCACCTGTAGTGACACCACCTGGATATAGGTCTAAGCCCGAGCCCTCCTCGAGGGCCTCCTAGGACCCTCG
The DNA here is from genome assembly GCA_029593785.1 of Cabassous unicinctus. NCBI lineage: Eukaryota > Metazoa > Chordata > Mammalia > Cingulata > Chlamyphoridae > Cabassous > Cabassous unicinctus. The sequence continues at coordinate 3,775 of JAQZBX010053958.1, read as the reverse complement.
CTGCCCCACGAGCCCATTTCACAGATGTGCAGAGTGAGGCTGGGAGAAGCCAGGTGTCAGGGCCAAGCTGTTGAGTGGGGATGCCGAGACCAGGTGAAAACCAGGCCAGGAGGCCAACGCTGCCTTGAGATCAGAAAGGAACTTGGGTTTCCTGAGGGGCCGCGCCTGTTGGGGCTTCGTTTGGTATCCGGTGCCCAGGGCAACAACATCTATGGAATTGAACCCATGAAACTCTATCAAGCCTCAAGTTCATCAAGCTCAACCTTGAGCTAGTTTCCCACTCTCTCTGGGCCTCAGTTTCCCCATCAGCAACCTCCAAAGAGCTTGGCTCTCAGAAACAATCCAGTCCACCATCTCTCCTAAAACAGGAATCCCCACATATAACTTATAAGGGGTCGGTCCAGCCAGCCATCACTTACATACCTTGCCAGACAGGGAGCTCACTTCCTCCCAAGGTACCTGGCCACACTTTGGCCAGATGAGCAGCATAGAAGAGGTACGTGGACCCAGAAGCCAGACTGCCTCCATCTCATATGAGCTGTGTGACTAACCTAGCAGTGTCTCAGCTTTCCCATCTGTAAAGTGGGGGTAGAAGTGTACCTACGTCACAGGATTTGGGGTGGTAATGAATCACTGCTCTGCCTTGGTTGGCAACTTCAACTATTAGAGCTGCCCCGTGCCCCGGCCCTAGAAACAGCGAAGGGAATTTTGGAACCAGGGCAGGGTAGTGCAGAGAGGGATGGGCCGTGGAGACTCAGTAGTCAATACATTCAGAGTCCTTTGAATAGTGTCTGCCACAGAGCGGGTGCCACCAAAGTGTTTGTCATTGGCATCATCATTACAATCGTTATGATTTGCATCATCAGGACTCATAGACGTGCTTCTGTATGTTAAGAACCATCTGCCTCCTTGTCACGTCCACTCATTGGGCATTGTCTCACCCACTGTACAGATGGGGAAACTGAGGCCCAGAGCATGGAAGACACTTGCCCGAGGTTCCCCAGCAGCCTTCTGAGCAGCAAGGCTGTCCTGGGCAGGGGGCGGGGGAGGCTCATCCTGTATCATGCCAGTCCCTGCTTGTCTGTCTGGGGCCGAGCCGGGGTGGGCTGGGAGGAGGGATGGGGATGGGGGAGGCAGACACCGAAGCCCCCTCGGACCCTGCCAGGGCCTTGGTGAGCGGGCTGCGGTGCAGCCACCGGGCGCAGGCTGGCTAATTGCCGACGCACGGCCGCTGCCCTGGACCATGACACAGGCCCCTGACAGGCGTGATTTATGAGGGCCCTCGGCAAAGCGGAACCCATTCAATTGCCTATTACCTCACTTAGCAGACACCTTGTCACCGCCAGAGAGCCGGGTGTTAAAAATACAAACCAGGCAGCCGGCCAGCCCCCCGAGCACACGGCCCCTCCACCTGCTCCTGCGCCAGATAACGGGCCTCCCTGGCTGGCCGATCGCCTCCTGGGCTGGGGTTCCAGAGAAGATCCTGCAGCTGGATTGGTGATGTAGAGGTCAGCGGGCCTCGCACTGGGGAGCCGGACGGCCCGAGCAGGGATGGGACCCCAACAGCCAGGCAAATCCGTTGCCAGTGGCCACGGCAGAGCTGGGGACCACGGAAGCCCAGCCGAGGTGGTGGCAAAGCCAGGGCTGGTCCCCAGGTGTGCCCCACCCCACCTCCCCCGCCATGCTCATGCCTGAGCTCATATTTTGGAACAGTGACATCCGCTGCAATCCAGGCCCGTGGGATTTCCCAGCCCCCAGCCTCCATGGCTGACCTCACTCACCCCTTGGCCTCCTTGCCTTCCAAACCACCACAGCCAAGGTGTGTGGACCCTTCCTTGTTGTTTCCAGGTTGCAGCTCTCAGGGCTGCCTGTTGACGAGGAACACACACATAGGACCAGCTACGGCATTTGTGGGACCCCAGTGCAAACGGAAAATGCGGGGTGAGGAGGGTCTTGTTCAAACCTTATTAAGAATTCCAGGTGGGCGACAGCGGACCATGAAACCAAGCAGGGGCTCTTCTGAGCACCCTGCACCCATGGCATCCACAGGCCGCCCGTCTAGGACGCCGGCCCTGCCCACTGAGCGCCTACAAGGGCCTGGGTGCCAAGCTGGGGGCTTTCTCCAAGCTTGCTCATTTGATCCTCACGGCAGCCTTGCCAGGTAGGTGCTCTTGGCCCATTTTATCCGCTGGCCCGGGTTAAGAGTGTGAGAGGCGTGGAGGGGCAGCTTTTCTGCCTCAGGGCATAGGAATTTGTGTGCATACAAGTGTGTGCATCTGTGCGTGTCCACGCATCTCTGGGTGTCCAAGTGCAAGTCTCCGCGTATGGCCGTGCCTGGGTGTGCCCATGTGCATGTCCATGTATGAGTGTCCATGTCCGCGTGTGTCTTTGTACTTGTGGGAGTATACTGGTGGTTGCTTTCGGACAGCTGAGAATAGACATCAGATCGCAAGCAGTTGCCTCATTGGGTGAAGCCTCGTCCCCACCCTTGAGTGATGGGATCCAGTTTCCCTGCTCCACCCTGGGTTGGTTCAAGGTGGGGTCATCAGTTTGAGTCTAAGTAAATGGCCCATAATGGGGCCATTGGAGGCAGAAGGGAGCTGTGTATTTGGGTCCCCCTGGGTACAGCCTTCACCCTCAGCCCTATGGTGGGGCCAAAGTTTCTTTCTCGCCTTCATGGGTTTAATAAACACTCAGTGGGCAGCTGCTTTGCGCTGCCCTCGGGAAGCTCACGGCCTAGTGGGCTATGTAGGGGCACGGGGAAGCTGTTGGGCCTAGAGGAGGCCACTGGCCCAGCCGAGGGGCCGTCAGGGGTGGCTTCCCAGAGTAGACGATTCAGAGTTGAGACCCAGAAAGCACATGGGAGCCAGACCAAGAGGAAGGGGCAGGTGACAGCGAGGCAGCCCTGGCCAAGGCCTGGAGGCGGGGTGGACAGAGCCTCCGGCCAGTGGGGAACGTCTCCTCTCCTCCTTGCCTCTGTACCTTCGTTGGCCTCCCTCCCAGCTCCTGTTCCTCCTTGGTTTACACCAGGCCTTTCCTGAGCTCCCACAAAAATGCAAAACAGGGTGAGTCCCACATTTACCTGCCTTCCCCTCCAGAACACATACCACAGTGTAATTAAGCTTGACCGCCAGCTCCTCTGCTGAGCGGTGCACTCCTGTCCATGAAGTATTCCCCATACCTAGGACAGTCCTGGCACTTAGTAGGTGCTCAATAAACGTTTGTTGATTGAATAAATATGAAAGAAGAGAGGCAGCTGTGCACCTGCTGGGATGCATGGGGGGCGGGGCACAGCAAGGAGCTGGAGAGTTAAACATCCATGTGCTTGGTCCCCTCCATACAGGGGCTGTGGCCCACCCAGGGAACACATGGGGTTGTGATCAGGGGCACAGAGGCCTGAGGTCAAATCCTGCCTCTGGCCCTGACCACCTCTGTAACCTCAAAAGACTCCCCTAGGCTCTCTGGGCCTCAGTTGCCTCATCTGTAGAATGGGTTATTATGAGGATTAAATGAGTCACTATAGGAAGTACAATTAGAAGTGTGTCAGGCACATTGCAGATACTCTGGGAGTGTGACCATTGGGTTATTTGCTTTCTCTACCTCCCCAACACCCAGCACTAAGCCGGGCATGCATTAACACTCAACCAATTGAGATTGCCATCACCATCATCATCATCACCACCACCATCATCATCACCATCATCATCATCACCACCACCATCATCATCATCGCCATCATCATCATCACCACCACCATCAACATCACCATCATCAT
>JAQZBX010053957.1:0-18761 GCA_029593785.1 Cabassous unicinctus | reverse complement strand
AAATAAGCCAAATATCTCAGTATGTCCCCTGGTTTGGTAAGCATGTGAATGTATGTATACATATCAAAAAAGATTAGTATATAACAGTTTAACCCCTGTTTATAAATAATCCTTCACTTATTTTATATTCTTTCAATACAAAATACACTAACTAAATATCAATAAAAAGTCCTGCCACAGGAAATGTTCAATGCACCCACCATGGGTCTATATTATTTCTTTAAGACTTTATGCCTTACTCATTGTGAATTCCCACAAGAATGTATTTATCCTTATTTCAGCCCCCTAAAAAAACACTTTTAACACAACTCTATAAACATCTCCAAAATTCTCTTACCCAAGCAAATAACACTAAGGGTCAAGCTATTGTTGAAAAAAAGTAATCACATCCTGAATTTAATGTTGCAAAAATAAAAAAGGGGGAAATGGTGAGGTGCGAGAACAATTATATCAAGCATTTTTTACAATAAATTTTCTAAACCGAAGGTCAGAATCAGATACATCAGCAGCAGAGCATTTCTGGCAAAAATCAGGCAAAAATACAGAAACAAAGATTAAACAACTAGTTTATTGGAAGAATGAAGACAATAATCAAAGGGAGAAGGCAGAAGTTAAGTTAGGATATGGGTTCGAGGTTTTGCTCTTATCATTACAGATAAAGGAGACCAGCTTTGGGTCCCATCTAGATGTCTGAAACCTAGACATGAACAAGCTGAAGAAGCTGACACAAGAAGCAGAAAAAATGGCAACTTTTAAAAGGCAGAATGTCACTCTAACACAGTTATTCCATGTTATGCTTACCTTAACAACCCTAGCAGTAAATAGTGCACCTTCACATACTTACACATATTGGGCTTCTATTACTAATTCACCTCTTTAAAAATTGTTGACTTGGGGGGACAAAACCTACCCTGTTCATATTAATCAGTCTTTTCATTTTCCTGGGTCCATTAATTCTTTCCTTCCTCTAAAACCTGAGGAGGAAGGGAAATTTATTGAAAATTTAACATTGCCTTTTCTTGAATATCTTATGTGCATAGGATCCATCAATCCATGTATACAGCCCCAAAATTATAGATTACAAAGTGATAAATGGCATGCAAACCATGGCTCATATGAGGTTGTGCTGTTTAATTATTCCTATGGAATAGTTTGAGAAGGCACCCCTCTGGGGTTACTGGTCCCAGAGAATGGCAATTATACTGGAGTTAGTTGGACTGGAATTGATCAAACTACTGAATCTGTCTCTGAAACCCACCCATATCCATGGCTAAGGAACAGACCTAATTTAACCACTAACAGGCAAATTCGAGGGATCAATAAGGGATGATTGATCCCCTCCCCATGGGATAACTGCTCCAAGAAAACACAGAAGAATTTATGGAAAGTGTTTTTGGGATCATCCCCTACTTATTCATTAACTGGGGAAAAGGACTGATGAATACTACTCTACACTGGAATGGTAGCTCACATCATAAAGTATGTGTGCGGGATCCCATTGTTTTTATAGTAGGAACAGTGAGCATTGATCAAACATGGTTTTTCTGCAGCAATTGCTCCCTTTACACTTGTGTATCAGAATCTTTTTTACAGGAGAGTTCTACTGTGGTTCTAATGGGACAATGGCTTTATGGAATATGGCTTCCAGTTCACATGAATGGCTGCTGGCAGTCTTCCCCTGAGAATCAAATCCTTTGGCACTTTCTAAATCATTATTTGAAAAGAATCAAACATTTAATTGGATTAATTATAGCTGCTGTATTAGAGCTTATAGGTATTATTACAGCTGCTGCTGTGACAGGAACTGCCCTACATGAGACTATCCAAACACAACAATATGTTAAAAATTGGCATTGTCATGCTAGTGAGCTATGGCATAGTCAGGCATATATTAATGAACGAATTAATAACAGGCTTGATGACTTAGAAATGGCTGTTACACATATAGGAGATCAGATATATAATCTAAATTTAAAACAAGGTTTGAAGGGTGATTGGAATGAAAGTGCTTTTTGTATCACTCCTTTCCCATACAATGATTCCCATAATGAACGGGAAAAAAGTAAAAATCATTTAATAGGTCATCACACAAATTTATCTATAGAAATTACAGATTTGCAAAAAAGGATTTTGAGCATGTCTCAGAATCAACTTACTACACTTCCAGGTAGCGAATTTTGGCAATCAGGGACATATCAATGAAATAAAATAAACCCCTTACATTGGTGGAGATCAACCTCTGTACTTGCTAACTTCAGTGTGGTGATCATTGGTTCTCTGTTACTCTTAACTGTATTAGGAGGCATTCACAAAGCCCCGCTGTCCCGCATTAACAGGGCTCAAAAGGCCAGCCATGCCAATAACTTGATTCTGCTTAAAACCCTTAACTCTCAAACCCCTGTCCATGGAGCTTGGCTGGTGGCCAGTGATGGGTAAGACCTTCAGAGGAGGGCAACCTAAGACAGGCACAGTCACCCTAGACAAAAAACAAAAAAGGGGGAAATGTTGGAAAAGATGTTGAGAGCCAGAGCATAAAGGGTTAGGCATTTAGAAAACGTGCTTGCTGGCAGAGAAACATTAGTAAATGTCTCCAAGGACACTGCATACTGCAGACATAAGTAGGAGGAGGCAGAGTGGAATGAACTCCTCACTAAGAAGTTATTGTATGAATTCCTAAGAAAGATTATCTAAGAACACAGGAACAGGCAGTGCTCTTACGTGCCAAGTAGAGGAACTAGCGAAGGATGCCCTAATTTAGATATCAGCTTTGTAATATAAAAAGCAGCTTCAGCCTAAATAAACTTGCCTGCATTCCACATGGAGTGAGGTCCCCTGATCCCAGCCTTTGTTTTCTCTTTTTCATTCCCAGCACCGTCTAACTCCACGCTGAATTACAACAATATACAATCTACTGTTGTGAAAGTCATTCTTCATTTCTCTTATAGTCCTATTTTCTAGCATTTCCTGTAATACTTTCTTAGCATTTCCATCTGTTTGTTTAAATTACTCATTTCTTCTCATGCTTTCTACATTTTCTATAAACCACAACACATAATCATAATTATTTTAAAAACTTTTTCTGATAATTACAGTATCTGCATTTTTTGAGTTGTATTCTGTTGCTTGATTTGTCTTTTCAGAGAGTTTTCCTTGCCTTTTAGCATGGTTTGTAATTTTTATTGAACCTGTCATAGCTTCAGTCAAGTTCATCATCAAAAGACAGGTTCTTAATTTTAATCTACATTCCTGTCAATATGAATCTATTTTTTAAAATTATCTTGGATTATGTGAGTCATGTTGTGGACCCATTTGTGAATATAATATTTAAAGATCTTATTCTATGCAGCCAACTGTATAAGGATGGGTCTTAATTCATATTACTGGAGATTAGAAGCAGGAATTCAGTAGAACCAGAAGAGTAGAAAGAAGGAGAATGAGAACGCTGTGAAAGAGGAAGACTGGCAAACAAGAAAACCCAAAGATAGTGACAAGCCAGAAGCAGAATACTACAGACTCTAAGCACAAGAATTACCATGCCAGCAATTTAAATAAGAAATACTGGCCTCTAAAGTTGTGTGTCAATGAAACTCATATTGTTTACGGAAATCCATTGTGTGTTATTTTTCATAGAAGCTCTGAAAATCTAAGAGATTTTGTTACAAGAACTGATGTGCTGCTATGAAATACCTAATATGTTGAATAGGCCTTATTATATTGTAATGGGTAGATGAGGGAAGTATTTTAAGCTACTTGATTAAAAGCCTAGAGTTGATTGAAGAGACTGTCCATGGTGAGAAGGATATTAAGGTATATCTTATGAAGGTTAAGAAAAAGTTAGAGCTGTAAAGAAATTTTCTGTCATCTTAAAGAATACATATATTATGATCAAAGTATTTTGGTAGAGATATTTACATTTAAGGTCCTTATGGTGAGACAATAAAAGGAAATGATGAATGTGTTATTGGAAACTCATGCACAGGTGCTACTGGTTGTAAAATGGCTGGGTATTTACCAAAGTTTCTTCTGATGCCTGGTGAAATGCAGAATTTACAAGCAATAAATGTGCATATTTAGGAGAGTGAAATTTCAACCTACTTCTGGAAGATGATAGCCTTTTTCTTTTCTTTATTCTTATGATAAAATGACAGAGGATAGAGACAAACTGAGGATTGAACTGCAAAGCTCAAAGGAGACTTCAGTTGGTGTTTTGGAAAATTCTGACCCTAACCAGAGAGCAAGCTCTGAGACTTGGGCTAGATGTGGATTTTTTAGGTTCCTTTCCTGAACTTTAAGGGAATGGGGCACCATACAAGGGTTTGGTTGAGCAGCTGTTTTCTAAGGTTACATGTATGACTAATGATTGATTACCATGTCAGAGGAAGTCAGGTTTGGAAATATATTTATTCAGGAAGGATCTTTTAAGGATCCTTTTAAATTATGAGTTGAATCATTTGAACTGTACCCAAAATAAACAAGAATCTCAAGAATTTTTATGAGAAGTGTTGGTAGCCTGGAATTAAAGGGAAAGAGTTGTAACAAAAATAAAGAAAGAGTACTTAAGTGCAAAACAGTGGAAGCAGAGATCTGGGCAGAAGGATTTTCCTAGGTCTAAAAGACAGGGCACCCTACCTTGATACTCAGAAACTGTTGGTTCTATGACCCAGTTTTAGGCAGTTATCAGCTGCTACCTAGATTCTTGGAGAGGGTAAAACTTATTCACTAGCTTTCAGGAAGAGCATATTCAGTGCCCAAGTTCTTGGAAAGGGTGAGGCTGTCACACCATCCAGCCCAGTGAACAAACTATTTTCCACAGATGACTTTTTCCCTGCTGTGCTACAAACTTATTGGGGTCACTTATAATTGTTATCCTTCCACTGTCTTCCCTCTGTGAAAGGAATATCTATCCTTGCTTGTCACACCATTGTACATTGGAAAGAAGCAAATAACTTGTTTTCTAGGTTTCAGAGGTCCACAGATGGAGAGGAATTTTGCCAAAGTTGGACTACACCCATAAATAACTTTAATGAGTCTTGGGAATCAAAGATGTTACTGAAGTGAATTAGGCTTTTGTTATTGGGAGAAGGTGAATGTATATTACATATGGGAAAAACATGTCCAGAGGGTGGACTGTGGTGTATTGAATCATACACTCAAACAAAAGACATGTCCTTAACTTTTATTCTATATTCTTGTGTTCATAAACCTATTTGTAAATACTGTTTTAATATGTTAAGCTGAGAAATGGTATGTACTCTTATGTAAATAGGACCTTTGGAAATACTATTAAGTTGTGGTCAAATGAATTATTTTTGGGTTTTAGTCCCATGGTAATATAATCCTTATAAAGAGAAGGTGTAATTCAGTGGATTCCAGAAGAGCAGACCTAAAGTTAGAGAGATTGTCATAGGAAAAAAGACAGAGAGGTAAGCAAAATATTGACAAGAATTGTAGCAAGCAAACACCAGAATATTACACACTCACAGAAAAAGCTAAGCCTTGCTATCCTCTTGGATTGGGACTTTTGGACCCTAAACTAGGAGGCAATAAATGCTTGTTTTTTAAGTCAAAACATTGTGAAATAATGTTATAGCAGATTTGGCAAACTGAGACAAAAGCCAATCATTAGCAATTAAGAAAAAATTACTCTGTTTAATAGGCCTTTATTGTGGAGTTTTATATTAAACTGGCTAGGAAGTTGACTGTTCAACATTTTATATAGCTATTTACACCAATGGCTTAAAATTACTATAATTGTACTGTTTTTTAAATATATTTTTATTACAGAAGTTCTAAGCTTACAAAACAATCAGCATATGTGTAGAATCACCATACAACACCTCTTTACCAACACACCACACCATTGTGGAACATTTGTTACAGATTATGAGATAATATCATCAGGCTATTACCACTATGGACCATAACATATATTTTGGCATATTTTTCCATACCCTCCTATTATTAACACAGTACAATTTTGTTATTGATTCAAGTATATTACAGTATTGCTGTTAACTACAGTCCATAGGTTACACTAATTTTATTTTTCCCATGCTTTTCCATATTCCCACCACATTGCAATAGTGACATACATCCATTCTAGTTCACAGAAGGACATTCATGCATTTGTATTATCAACTACAATTCTCATCCACCTGTGGGTTCACTGTGTCATTCAGTTCCTAGATTATTCTCTAGCTTACTTTCAATTGACACATAGACTACCCATTTCAGCCACTATCCCTTTTATAAAGAGGCTGCTGCTCACTATAGTATTTTAGCATAAACTAACCATTTCCATCCTTTATTTCCCATGCTTTTTTTTGGCTTCCTAAGAAATTCTGCTATAGAATTGTGTTTTGCAGAAGTTTCAGCAGTAATCTATTTTTAGCATGCTGAAGCCCTGTTGATTATTTATTTATGAGTGAATGAGGAGAGAATTCTATGATTTTATTATTGTATCAGTCTTCAAAAGATTTTAGATTTATTTTCATAATTTCAATCAGACAGAAAGGCTATAGGTGGTGAAATGGCTAAAGACCCCCTCAATATGTGATGTAAAACTCTAATAGGATTTTTTTTAATGCTTTGTGTATTTTCTTTTCCTGAAGAGTATTCCTTGGTTATGCTGATGGTTCTTGGTGTATTTAACATCACAATCACTCTCAAAATTTCACTGACATTATGATGGGTTTCCTAGGGCTAATACTTACAGTAATATAGTAAACTACAAAGACATTATCCCACACCTGTCTTTCAGTCATCAGCTATCCAATATTGAGCCACAACTCTTTTTCACATTACCATGTAAGTATATCCACCAGTTTATGGCTCTTTGCATTCTGTTTCTCATAATCAAATATCAGCTATGATTCTCAGTATTTTCCTGTCCCACCACATATTTTGGTGGTATTTTCCCCCACAACCACAATTCTATGTTGTATTCAGTAGTCATCTTTGATTTTCAATTATTCAAGTAAGTTTTTTGTAATGACAAGTCTGATGTTGTTCAATACTTTTATATGTAGAAGCTAATTCTATGTTTTTCTTCATTGAAAGTTTTCCTGTATATGCTATCCTGTGTTGATGGGTGTTTTTAAAATATTTTATTCCTTAGAAAATGCAATTCCACTCCCTCCTGGCTTCAGCCATTTATGATGGAAAGTCAGTTGTATTTTCATTGCGGTTCATTGTACATCATAGAATGTTTTTCTCTTTCTACATTCATGATGTCTCCTGGGCTTACTTTTGCTAATTTGACTCTGTTACATCTAAGTGTGGATTTCTTTCCATTTATCTTATTTGGGGTTCATTGAGCATTGTGGATGTGTTAACCATTTTAATGAAATTTGTAGTTGTTCATTCTTTATTTCAATACCTTTTTTGCTACATTCTCTCCTCTCTTTCAGGCACTCCCATAAATCAAATCATTCTCTACATTTTCCTGTTATTCTGTTACTTTTTGTACATTCTTTTTTCTCTGTTCTTAGGATTGCTTAATGTCTGTCAATCTATCTTCAAGTTCTCCTATTATTTATTATGCCAGCTCAATTAAACTGTTGCATACCATTGGGAATTTTTCATTTATCATAAATTTAAACTGCAAATTTCTATTAACCTTTTCCTTTTTCAAACAATTAAAAATAAGTCATTTTGTTGATATTGGATATATGATTTGAGCATATATTTTATAATGCCTTATTTTCATATTTTAATCATATTTTTTATTAGTGCTATAATCTTATTTATAATATCTGCTTTAATGCTTTTGTAAATGCAACATCTGGGATCCCAAAAGGGCAGTTTCTCTTCTATGCTTTTTATGTGTGAGTGATTGCATGTGTTTATGGGTCTTACTTCCTTATTATTTGCACATTACATAAGATTTTGTTGTAAGGTAGACATAATAGATAATATAATGTAGTCACTGCAAACTGACAAGCTTCTTCTCTCTGGTTTGATGCTGCTGTTTGTTCACTTGCTTGTTATTTAGTGACTTGAAATAATTATTTATTACATTCATTGAAATTTATTTCTCTGTGGTATACAGACTCAATGTCATTTCTCTTAGTGTGTAAACATGTGCATGTGCAATTTTCATTAATCCCCCATTACCGTGAGCTCTCTGGTAACTAATTAAGACAGATCACACGGCCGTGTGATCTGCCTTTATTAGTATCACACCCATATCTTCAGCTCCACCACATTGCTCATGGTTTTCTATATTGTACTTTGCAGTGTACTAAGACAAAGATCATTAATCAAACTTATCTTATTATTATCAGGCCCCTTTGCTGGAATAAACTTTGAGGACAGTATATGAGATTCCCTGTTACCACAGGAGTTCTCCTCTCCACAGTCAATTTTCTTTTTCATCTTTCTTAAAATTCTAGCTGTTATACCATTTTGAGTATGGCTACCATATAGCTGTCATCTTCTCCTAAGCTTTAACCATGACATCTATATTCTGATTGACAGCACACTTAGCCTTGCATTTCCTTATACTCCAAATAAACTAGGTCTACATTTTGAGAAACCAGAGCTGATTGTTCTTTCCACCTGCCATTCCTCCAAGGCAGAAACTGCACTACTCTCCTTAAGTGAAGATATAGTTGGCAGGATATTCTTTCAGACTTATAATACTGCTGAAAGAAATGGATGCTGGACATGTGTGGTAGGCAATTATCCTATCAGCTTGCTCCTCCTAACAAGTAATGTTAACTTCCAAAACAAAAAAAAAGGCAAGAAGAAGGGCAAGATAGTGGCAGAGTAAGGAGCTCCTAGAGTCAGCTTGTGCTACAGGGCAATTAGTAATCACAGACAGCCAGCTAAAGCACCTGTTTGAGAGCCCAAGGAGACCAGAAGAGCATCCTGCAACATCCTTGAAAGTATAGAAGAAGGAGACTGCCCATCTGCAGAGAAGATTCATGAGTAGAGCACTTCCACACCATGAAGGCTGGTACTTATCCTCCACTGGCAGCACAAGCCACCTCAGGAACTATTCTATGGCTGAAATTGGAAGCTTCATTTCCCAAAACCTGGGGAAAAAGAGACAGTTGGGCACCAACTTCAGCTACTGATTAGTAAATTCTGCTGACCAAAGTATAATTCTAAGAACAGATAAAATACGAAAATGTCCAAGTTGGAAAGCGGCCAGTAGCTACCATTTTAACTCTGCCCCTACCATGAGGGGAAATGAGGCTGAATGAAAATCTCAGTGCTGATAGCTTTTTTCCATCCATAGGATTTCAGGTATAGCCTGAAACCTATCCCCAAATCCAGCAGGGAGGAAGCTGGTGGCACCTGCACCAACCTCTCTGGGAAACTGCAGGCCACATCATGGAGGCTAGTTTTGATCTTCTATTGGCAGTGCAGCTGTCTCAAGAGCAATTCCATGACTGGAGTTGGATGTTCCATTTCCCATAAATGGAAGAGATTTTTGGCCAATGACTTCTGCTACTGATAAGTAAACTTGGCTGGCTAAAGTATAATCCTAAGAGCTAAAGTTAGAATCTGTTCAAGTCAGACAGAGGCGAGTAGCCACAATTTTAACTCCACCCATGGTATGAGTGGAAGCAGGGTAGACTGAAAATCACAGTGAAGTTAGGGACTGGCTTCTTCCAACCAAGATCCAATTGATGCCCTGGCATAGACTCCTGCAGGGTAGAAGCTGGGGGGACCTGCACTAGCCTCTCTGGGAAACTTCAGGTGCTTTTGGCCAGCACAGACTGAATTGTTGGACACCTGGGGCTCCATCCCCACACTGCAATAAGATAAGACAACAGCTGTTTCCTCAGCCTCTCTGGGCAAATGAAGGCATTTTCAACCCATATAAACTGGTTTTTTGAGTGCCTTCTAATCTGTCTTCCCCCTCCAGCCCCATAGGATGGGAGGGGCCTGGGGTTTCTCAGCCTCTCAAGGCAACTACAAGCACTTTGGACTGCACAAACCCAACTGTTGGGAAGCTGTGGCTCTACCCACACCCCCAATAGGACAAGAGAGGAACTGCATTTTCCCAACTTCTTTGCATAACTGCAAGTGCTTTTGTTCCACACAGATGAATAGTTGGTCACCTTTAGATAAACTCTCACCTCCAAGTAGGAGAGGAATGGAGCTTTGTCTTCTTAGCTTTTCCAGGCAATTGCAGTCACTTTTGGACTGCACAAACTGAACTGTTGAGTGCCTGAGGATCCACCCCTACAACCTAGTAGGATAGGAGGAGGATGTCTTTCCTCAAAATCTCTGAGCAAGGGCAGGCATTTTCAGCCGGCACATGCTAGACTCTTTGATGCCTGTGGATGCACTCCTATCCCCTAACAGGATAGGAGTGGTATGGTGTCTCCACAGCTCTCTGGGCAAAAGTGGATACTTTCAGGCCTGTGGATTCACCCCTACCTCCCAATAGGATAGGAGGAAGCTGGTGTTTCCTCAGCCAGTCCAGCAAATGGCAGGCTCTTTTGGCCTACAGAGACTGAATTTTAGGGTGTCTGCATTTCTATTCCCATGCCCTAAAGGAAAGAAAGGACAGTACTCCCTCAGTCTCTCAGGGCAACTAAAGGTGTAATTGGCACACACAGATTATATTTTTGACCCCTCCAGAGGGATTATCCTCACCACTGGCAGGGATGGGGTAGGGCAACTCAGTCTACCTAAGCAACTACAGTAATTTTAGACAACCCTGGCATATATTGTTGCCCACACATGCAGCTCTATCCCTGCCCCAGGTAGGGATGGAAGAGGTAGGATGCTTCATCAGTTTCTCTTGGCAACTACAGACAGTCTTGTGCTGCAAAACTTGTATTAGTACATATGGCTAAAGCTCTGTCTCTAACCCTGGCAAAGGAGAAAGGTGGCAGAAGTTTCATTAATTCATGGGCAACATGGGTAATTTCAGGCTACACAGCTTACAGTAACAACTATATCCTTGATTCCTACTATACAACAAGCAAGGGAAAACAGGCAAGAAAGCCCTAAGCTAAAGAGAGAAACTGCACCCAAAATAAACGTACCTAGAAAGCCAGATGCCATGACACCCCAAAAAAACATTACATTCCATACCAAGAAACAGGAAGATCTGGCCCAGTTAAAGGAAAAAGATAAGCCTTCAGATGACATAAAGGGGTTGAGATAACTAATCATAGCTATTAAAGCAATGGCTAAAGAGATTAAGGATATTAAGGAGACATTGAGTGAGCATAAAGAAGAATTTGAAAGCAAACATAGAAAAATAGGAGATAGTATGGGAATGAAAGGCACAATATGAAATAAAAATACACTGGAGGCATATAACAGCAGATTAGAGGAGGCAGAAGAAAGGATTGGTGAGCTTGAAGACATGGCACCTGAAAGAAAACATACAAAGGAACAGATGAAGAAAAGAATGGAAAAAATTGAAAAGGGTCTCAAGAAACAAAATGACATCAAGAGATGTACAAACATATGTGTCATGGGTGACCAGGAAGGAGAAGAGAAGGGAAAAAGGGCAGAGGGAATATTTGAAGAAATGAAAGTAGAAAATTCCCCAACCATTTTGAAGGTCATAGATGTCCATGTCCAGGAAGCACAAAGTACTCCCATCTGAATAAATCTGAATAGACCAACTCCAAGACACATATTAATCAGAATGCCAAATGCCAAAGACAAAGATAATTCTGAGAGCAACAAGAGAAAACTGATACATAACAAATAGGGGTATCTAATAGGAAAAGTGCTGATTTCTTATCAGAATCCACGGAGGCAAGAAGGCAGTGATATGATACTGCAAGAGAAAAAGTGCCAACCAAGAATCTTATATCCAGCAAGACTGTCTTTCAAAAACAATGATGAGTTTAGAATATTCACAGATAAACAGAAACAGAGAGTTTATGACAAAGAGACCAGCTTTGCAGGAAATACTAAAGGGATTGTTGCAGCCTGAAATGAAAAGACAAGAGAGAGAGGCTTGGAAGAGAGCCTAGAAATGAAGATTGTATCAATAACAGTAACTAAAAGAGTCAAGAGTGGTGAAAACAAAATATGACAGATAAAACTCAAAGGTGAAAATGGGTGAAATAACTGTTTTTACTGTATTAACATTGAATGTTAATGTATACATTCCTCAATAAAAAGACACAGACTGGTGGAATATTTAAGAAAATATGAGCCACGTATATGCTGTCTAAAAGAGACTCACTTTTGACCCAAGAATACCAATACATTGAAAATGAAAGGTTGAAAAAGGATATTCCACGACTGCAGTAACCAAAAAAATGTTGGAGCAGCTATTCTTATATCACGTGAAATAGACTTTAAAAGCAAAACTGTTATTAGAGACAAGGAAGGACATTACATATTAATCAAAGGATGATTCACCAGGAAGAAATAACAATATAAATGCATATGCATCTAACCAGGACATCCAAAAATACATGAGGCAAACACTGGCAAATCTGAACGGAGAAATAGGTATGTCTACAATAATAGTTGGAGACATCAATACATCACTCTAAGCATTGCATAGAACCTCTGGGCAGAGGATCATTAAAGAAACAGAGAGCTTGAATAATATGATAAATGGACTCAACCTAATTGACATATACAGAACATTGAACTCCCAAACAGCATAATATACATTCTTTTCAATTGCTCATGGAACTTTGTACAGGATAGAACATATTTTGGTTCAGAAAGCATATCTGAATAAATTCAACAAGATTGAAATTTTACAAGCCACTTTCTCTGATCATAATGGAACAAAGTTGGAAATCTACAAGAGGCAGAAAAAGAAAAAAATCACAAAATATGGAGATTAAACAACACACCCTTAAATAATCAGTGTGTCAAAGAAGAAATTTAGAGAGAAATAAATAAATATCATGAGATGAATGAAAATGAGAACACAACATATCAGAACCTATGGACTGCAGCAAAGGCAGTGCTGAGTGGGAAAATTATAGCCCTCAATGCTTACATTAAAAAAGAAGAGCTAAAATCAATGACTTAACTACACAGCTGGAGGGACAAAAGAAAGAACAGCAAAATAATCTGAAAGCAAGTAGAAGGAATGAAATAATAAAGATCAGAGCAAAAATAAATGAAATTGAGAAAAAAAATTGAGAGAATTAACAAAACCAAAAATTGTTTCTTCTAGAAGTTTAACAAAATCAACAAACCCTTAGCTAGACTGACAAAGAAAAAAAAAGAAGATGCAAATAAATGGAATTAAAAAATGAAAATGGGTACATTACTCTTGGCCCCACATAAATAAAAGTAAGCATAGGAGGATACTATAAATGACTGTATCCCATAAAATTAGATAATGTAGACAAAATGGAAAAATTCCTAGGAATGTACAAAAACCCTGCACTGATCCTAGAAGAAATATAAGACCTCACCGAACCAATGACAAAAAGGGGATTGAAACAGTCATTCAAACAACTCCCCAAAATGAACAGCCCAGGATCAGATGGTTTCACAGGTGAGTCTATCAAGTATTCAAAGAAGATTTAACACTAGTCTTACTCAAGGACTTCCAAAAAGTTGAACAAGAAGGAGCACTACCAAACTCATTCTCTGAAACAAATATCACCCTATTACCAAAGCCAGATAAAGTTATAGACCCATTTCACTAATGAATAGAGTTGCAAAAATCCTCAATAAAATACTTGCTAATCAAATCCACCAACACATTACAATAATTATTCTTCATGATCAAGTGCCTTTTATACCAGGCATACAAAGTGTTTAAACACAAGAAAATAAGTCAGAATAACACACTACATTAATACATCAAAGAAGAAAAATCATATGATATTATTGATTGAGATATAAAAGGCATTTAACCAAATATAGCATCCCCTCTTGTTAAAAAACTACACAAGGTAGCAATTGAAGGAAACTTTCTCAACATGAAAAAGGCCATATATGAAAAACTGACAGTTAACATTGTACTCAATGGTGAAAGACTGAAAGTTTTCCCATTGAGATCAGGAACAAGACAAGGATGCCTGCTGTCACCACTGTTGTTCAATATATTGCTAGAGGTGCTAGCTAGAACAAATGAAATAAAAAGCATCCAAATCAGAAAGGAAGAAGTAAAACATTTGCTACTTGCAGATGATATGATCCTTTATCTAGAAAGTCCTGAAAAGTCTACAACAGAGGTGCTAGAGCTCCTAAACTATTTCAGTAGAGTCAGGATACAAGATCAATACCACAAAATTAGTGTGGTTTCTATACAATCATAACACACAATCTGAGAAGGCATTCAGAAAAAGCTAAAAGAATCAAATATTTAGGAATAAGCTTAACCCAGGATGTAAAGCACTTGTATTCAGGAAACAACAATGCATTGTTAAAAGAAATTTTAAAAGATATAAATAATTGGAAGAACATTCCATACTCTTGGATTGGAAGACTAAATATCATTAAGATGTCAATTCTACCCAAATTGATATACAGATTCAATGTAATCCCAATAAAAATTCCACCAGCAGTTTTAAAACAAATGGGAAACACAATTTTCAAATTTATTTGGAGTGGTAAAGGGCCTCAAATAGCCAGAAAGACCTTAAAAAGAAAAAGCAAGTTTCAGGACTCTCACTTCTAGACTTTACATCCTATTACATCATTACAGTGGTAATGACAGCATGGTATTGTGATAAAGATAGACATATAGGCAAATGGAACTGAATAGGTGGATCAGAAACAGACTCTCACATCAATGGTCAAGTGATTTTTGACAAGCCTGTCAAATCGACCCAGCTGGGACAGAACATTCTATTCAACAAATGGTGCTGGCAGAACTGGATATCCATAGCCAAAAGAAAGAAAGAGGTCCCCTCTCCATAACTCATGTAAACATTAACTCAAAATGGATCATGACCTAAATATAAAAGCAAGAACCAAAAGCTCCTAGAAGAAAATGAAGGAAAACACCCAGGTGGTGCATTCTTAAACCTTACACCAAAATCATGAGCAATGAAAGAAAACATGGATAAATGAAACGTCCTCAAACTTAAACACTTCTGTGATTCAAAGGGCTTCATCAAGAAGATGAAAATGTAGCCCAATCAATGGGAGAGCATATTTGGAAACCACATATCTGATAAGGGTTTGAATTCTATTCTATATAAAGTGATCATACAACTCAACAATAAAAGAGCAAGCAATCAATTTTAAAAATGGTCAAAAGATTTAAATAGATATTTCTCCAAAGAAGAAACACGAACAGCCAAAATGCACAAGGAAAGCATTCCATATCACAAGCTATTAGGGAAAAGCAAATCAAAACAACAATGAGATGTCATCTAACAGCACAGAATGGTCATTATTAAGAAAAAAAAACCCAGAAAACAATAAGTGCTCGTGAGGATGTGGAGAAATAGGATCTCTCCTTCACTGTTGGTAGGATTGTAAAAGGAATACTCCTTCACTTTTGGTTGGATTGTAAAATGGTGCAGACTCTCTGGAAGACAGTTTGGCAATTCTTCAAGAAACTAAATATAGGACTGCCATATGATCCACCAATTCCTCTGCTAGGAATATATCTAGAAGAACTGAAAACTGTGACACAAACAGACATCTCCATACCGATTTTCATAGTGGCATTATCTAGAATTGCCAAAAGATGGAAACAACACAAATGCCCATTAACCAATGAATGGATAAAAACTGTGGTATATACATATATTGGAATACTATGTTGCAGTAAGAAAAAATGAAATTTGGACACATATAATAACATGGATAAATCTTGAAGACGTTATGCTAAGTGAAGTAAGCCAGACAAAAAAGGACAAATATTTGAATGGTGTCATTAAGATGAATATAATATAAAGAATAAATGCAAGGAATTAAAACCTAGAGTATAGGTTATTAGTAGATGAAGAGGAGGGTGGAGAAGAACTACTGATGCTTAATGTATGTAGAAGTTTTCATTAACTCAACTGTAAAAGTATGGAAATGGATAAAGTTGATGGGAAGACATTATAGTGAGTAGCAACTGGTTTATAAATGATATTGTGCCTGAAAAGAGCAGTTTGGTGATGCAAATATCAATTTAAAGATAGTTAGAGAATAATCCAGGGACTGAATAACACAGTCAACCCAGAGGTGGATGAGAATTGTGGTTGATGGTGCAGATGCAAGTCTGTACAAGTTCTGTAAGCTAGAGTGGATTTGCATCAGTACTGCAGGGTGGTGGGAATGTGGAGTAGCATGGGAAAATATAATTGCTGTGACCTATGGACTGTGGTTAACAGGAATACTATAATTTTCTTGCATCAATGCCAAAGATGTACTGTTGATAATGGGAGGCTATGGAAAAGTGTGCCGAAAAATATGCTATGGACCATAGCTTTAAGTCAGATGATATTATCTCATAATCTGTAACAAACATTTCATCACGATGTAGTGTGCTGGTGAAGGGGTATTTTATTGGAATTCTGTACACATGCATGATTGTTTTGTAAGTTCACAACCTCTGTAATAAAAATATATTTTAAAAATAATAGGGTAGGTTGGGGGAAACACACAACAAATGTAACATATGGACTATAGTTTTTAGTAATATTTGATGCTCTTGCATAGTTTGTAAGAAATGTTTTACAACAATGCAAGGTGTTGGTGGAGGGGTGATGTATGGGTTATTGTGTGATGTTATGCATGTTTATTTTGTAAGTTCATAAATTTCCTCTTCACTTATTGTTTATGTATGCTCATGTATGAATGATATACTTCAATAAAAATATATTTTAAAAAACAATGAAAAACAAAGGTAAATATGTCAAGTATCCTCGATCTACTCTGGATTGAGCAAAGCTTTCACCTTTTCAGGGGAAGAATGGAATCTCTGGTGCCTTTCGTGTCCTTGTCTGGAATACATATTCTGCAATATGGGGATGGAAAATTCTTTTGACCTGTCATCCCTGTGGAGAAACTATTGCCTTAGTTGGGTATCTAGTGAGTTATGGACCCCCAACTTCTTGGCCATGAAAACTGGAGTAGAGATTTTTCACTCATGCCCCAAACTCTTCTTGTTCTTAATGAGATTTATTACATTTTTTGAATAAATATTTTCAGTTTTTTATATCCATAAGAAAAATTTCAGGCACTATAAATTTTGAAATAATTCCAAATACCAGTTTTCCTCAAACAGATTAATAGGTTTAAGGAAAAACAAAGAATCTCAACAGCTTATTCATGGTATTATTTGTGTGCTTATGTGTATGTATGTTTACTTTATGCATTGATTCTTTATTTATGTTGACTACTTAAAACAATAAAAATAGCAAAATTAATTTATAAAACATATTGAGAACAATTATTAAATTGCATCATAAATTAGATTAATGGAATAGAGTAGCAAGTTTAGAAAACATTCTTGCATTTATATTTTTGGAAGATATTTTATTTTAAATCAGCAATCCAAATTGAGAGACAATTTTTTCAATTCATGTTACTGTGAAAATTAAATGCATTTTGATATAAAGTTTAATTACTATTACCTTCACATAATATAATGATTTTAATTGCTTTTATTTTTATGTGTATTTTTGAAAGGTCAAACTAATAATTGTTCTATATGTTAATATAGGAGAATGCCTTATGATTTCTGTTAGAATACAAATTCATAAACAGGACAAAAAAGCATTTAATCTAATACCTTATTAAAATTAAGAAATTCTGTTTTTCAAAACATATCAACATAAATATGAATGGCAGTGACAGATTAAAATAATGTATTTTTCACACATGTAAAGTAGTAAAAGATTCATATATAAAAATATAATATAATTATCTCAGAAATCATTATTGAAGCTCAAAATCAAAATTGAGGAAGTTGCATGAACAAAGGACATATAAAAGTGTATATAAACATGAATAATATTCTAAGTTCTAATTATACAAGGAAATGATATCCATTAAAATCCACCAAAATGACATCCATTTTTCAAACCAACAGTAGTAAAAATGGACCTTCATATTTTAGTTAAAAGATGGTATGATTATGTCAGCAAGATAAATGCCAAATTAAAAAAAAAATCTTCATGATTAGGAACTGGAATTTTAAATATTTTAAATTTAATTTTGAGATTCAATGCAATCCTAAGATTTTATCTTTTGGTGAAAATTGACAATGCATTAACAGGATAGGCAACCATAGTAGCAAATAAAAAAAATAACTGATATTCCTTCAATATACAAATGATGGGAGGTGGGGTCTATTTCCAGTAATTGGAATGGCTTTTGCATGTAAAACTGATGAAATGGTTTATTGTACACAACAGATAGCCCAGAAATAGAGCCATAGTTATAAGATTACTTTTATGATAATGAAGTTTATGCATACCAGTTAGAGAATGAACTATTTTTCAATAAAATGTTGAGTCAATTGAATGTCTTTTAATAATCAATAAACTTGATGTCAAATTCACCTTATATGAAAATATGATGTCTAAGTTTGCTGTAGAAACAAAATTGAAAGGTCAAATTTAAAAGAGATCAAGGAGGTATATCTGGTTTATTGTCAAATTTCTTAGAGAAAAAAAGATGGCGTCGGCTTAGGAGGGCGACTGCAAGCAGCTCCCAGATCACGGCAGAGAGTGGACAGGGTGCGGCACGGGTGTCTGTGCTGTCGGTGTGTGGAGTAAGAATCTTGGGACATCTATCTGGACAGATCGATGGTGTGGACTGAACCATAGAGATTCGTGAGTTTTAAGCCTGCCTGTGGTGCTTAACACAGTCGGCTGAACCCCACCCTTACGGAAAAAAAAAAAAAA
>JAQZBX010053956.1:0-18764 GCA_029593785.1 Cabassous unicinctus | reverse complement strand
GGGAATGAGAAAGTGTGCCAAGAGCTTCTGCAACAGCTCCCTAAATCTGAGCTTTCCTGCCCAGCAAAAGCAGTTCTTCTACTGTCCCCTGCAGCCCTGTGGAAGCATAGTGTCTTTAAGTCTCCACCCTGGCCGCCACAGCCCCTGCTGGGGAGGGTTGAAACAATGGCTGCCACTGCCTTTGTCCAGGCAGGCTGAAACAATAACTGCTCTCAGAGCCCGGCCCTCAGTGATCTGAAGCCACTAATCAAAAGCTGTGTTCAGTGATCAGCCGTGCCCACCCCTGTTCTTGGGGAAATAGGATTTTCATGTTCCTTTCTGTCACCAGTGAGCTAGCCAGGGGTTGGATCCCTCAGCGGCCTGCTGTGAGAGTGGGGCATAGGTGCCAGTGGGCGCCGGTAGCCACTGTGTGGAGAGGGCAGTTTACTGTTCTTTACCATAATTTATCAACCTCTTCCTCTCACTTTTCCCTGGATGCTGTACGTGTTTTTCTGAGTGCCAGAGTTTCAAACAGGTCTTGCCTGTTCAATAGTTGTTTTGGTGGAAGGACTGAGTCCTGGAGCTCCCTGTTCTGCCATTTCCCACAATCCTCTGGTCTGAGTATATAGATTTTTTTTATCTAACAATTTAAGGATACACATTTTCTTCAAAAATACAAAGAATATTTACAAAATTAATCATAAATAAGTTATAGAAAATGTATCAACAGATTTCAAAAATAGATGCTATATAGAATGATCTTTGACTACAACACAGTGAAGTTAGAAGTTAATACAAAGAAATAAAATTTTTAAATTCCCCATGTGTTTGAAAATTTAGCAACACACTGCTAAATAATTATTGAAAATTTAAAATACTTAGAACTGAATGATAATAAAAACACTATCTAGTAATATTTGAGAGATGCAACAAAGGTGGTGTTTTGATGAAAACTGGTGTTTTAGATACATAGAGAAGAAAGCTTTAAAATGAATTTGCTAAATGTACATATTATAAAGTTACAAAATGAGGAGAATATATCCAAAGGAAAAAAAGAAAACATAAAAAAGAGGGAATTTCTACAAGCATAGATAGGACCTGCTAGGATTTGTGATTGTGTGACTCTATGGGCCAGTTTTGGAAGAAATGATATCTTTGCAATGATGAATATCCTTGTTCATGAACAAGGTATATCCCACCATTTATTTGATTTTTCTTTAACTTCTCTCAGTTATGTTTTGTGGTTTTCCAGTGTAGAAGTCTTTAACATATTTAATTGCCTTTATCCCTGGGTGCTATTATAAATGGTATTATCTTTGAATTTCATTTTCTATTTATTGGTTGCTGGGTCATAGAAATAAAATCAATTTTGCCTGAAAAAAAAAACAACAACAGATAAAATTAGAGTTTCAACATTTTGCAACTCCCAGTGAATTCATGGATCTAGACATTGAGCATCAATAGTTATTAATATCAAAAAAAGAGAGACAACCATACATTATAAGCATCCTGATAAAAGAGGACAAAGGGATCGAACATGAGTGTGATCAAGATTCTGTATCCAGCTGCCAATATGTAGGAAACAAAGAGGACTGAGAAACATGTTGATCTTTCCCATGAATATGTAGTCAGCACAACCAGTGTTCCAGGTTCTTCAATAGAGCAACTGTAAGGAAAAGAAAGGGATAAAGAGGGAAACCTGTGGATTAAAAAAGATTTAGAATTGTAAGCTATGGGCCATAGTTAGTGGTAATAATCTGATGATGTTCTTTCATAACATCATCATCTGTAACAAATGTTCCACAGCAGTGCAAGGTGTTGGTGGAGGGGTGATGTATGGAAATTCTGCACATTATGCATGATTGTTTCGTAAGCTCACAACTTTTCTAATAAAATACATATATTAAAAAAAGATTTATAAGAACAAAAACATTTTTAAATGGGTGACTCTAAACTGTAGCTTCTAAGGATATGTCTTAGATGCAAACATAAGGATGTAATCAATGTAAAAGTCAGAATAGTGGTTATTCTTGAGGGAAGGAAAGAGAGTAAGGTTGGGATGAGGCACTGGAGAAGCTCCTAGATTGGCTTGGAAAGATCTTTTTCTTAACCTGGATTGTGATACTTGGGTTTTTGCCTTATAACAACTCATTGAACAATAAATATTTTGATAGGACTTTATTTTATTTTACAACAAAAAAATTAATGACAAGAATGTCTTCTGGGATCTAAACTAATGAATTAACAAAAGGATTAATGTGAGTAGATAGGAGAACAGAAGGGAGCTTATGTATTTAAAAGGGTTTTTTTTTTTTTTTTACTATTATATGCTAGGCTCCATGCTCAGAATTTCACAGATATTATTTTTTATTTTATTGTGGTAACATATATAACATAAAATTTGCCATTGTAACCATTTTTAAGGGTACAATTCAGTGGCATTTATTGCATTCACAATGTTGTACAACCATCACCACCATCCTTTTCCAAAAATTTTTCATCACCCTTTGCAGAACTCTGGAACCTTTAAGCAATAACTCCTCATTAGCCCTTTCCCCCAGTTCCTGGACTGATTTTATCTTAATATTTAAAACTAAATATCCCTATTTTACAGAGGCTCAGAAGAGATAAATAATTTGTTCATGGTAATGATAGCAGAGCAGGAGTTCAAACCCAAACCTGATCTGGTTCCAAAGTATGGCTCTTTCTATTCCCTTTTTGACTGATGTTGGCAAGTAGATTTGTGCATGGTGCACTAATTTCTTTCTAAACCCAGTGTCTATAGTATTCTTCAGTTACCACCACCCTTCTGAAAAGTTGTGTATTTTGTGTATATTAAAAATTATTTGAAAATCTGTATATTAAATTCTCTTCCCCCAACTGATCTGTATAAAAAACCTAGTTGTGGTGCTCATCCTTACAGAAAAAACAAACAAACAAACAAACAAACAAACAAACAAAAAAACCACATTCAATAGAGTGACACTTTTAATCTTGTGTTTTTAGGGGAATTTTTTTTTTCTAATGAAACATGAGCAGAGATATTTGAAATGATTTTCAAGTATGGTCCAGCCAGCAGAGCAGTACCAGAACAATCTTAAACATATAGAAAAATAGATGACAGGGAGGGATTTTATTTTTGATTCTTTTTTGTGGTGCTGACCTTATCCCTGAACACTGTATAAACTTGTGTTAGACTCACATTAGTTGCCTGCAGGTTGACTAAGATTCAGATTGGTATTTCTTTGGTTATAGCTTGATTTTAGAAAATTGGCTTATATTTATAGTTTTAATTTTTACTGAGATGTATTTCTCTTAGCATTTTATTCACTCTGGTAACTTTATTTATAACTCCGAATTTTACAGGGAACTGACCTCTTCCACATTCTCTGGATATCTTCTTTTCTACTCTCTTAGCATGCTTTTATTGTTGCTCTGAAGCAATTAGGGTAGATTTTATGATAAAATATCATGAAAATACTTAAAATAAGCACGTAATTTTAGTTATATAATTTTAAAAGTGTTAAAACTAAAAATTAATTATATAAATATACTTGAAACATTTTCTTTATATTCATCATTTTTGAGCCTTTCTCAAAGGTACTCCTCTGTCTACCTGTGTCAAAATCACCTGGTATGCTTTCTTTAAAAATCATATTCCCTGGGTCCCACCCTAGTCCTTCTGATTCAGAATCTTTGCTTTCTTAACAGGTACATATGCCCTTATCCTTTCTTCAATTTCCCAATTTATTTCTTTTTGTTTGAATTTTTTGTATGCCAGTGTCTAAAGACATTGTAGATATCAATAGCCACCTGGAGGTTGATTTTGATAGACCGTTTGCATGTGTTTGATACAATAGATTTCTCATGTAAGTTGAAGATCTTGATAGTTTAGCATAAGTACGTTTTCTTTTCAACAAATCAATGCTCCCTTTAATAATTTTTTAATGGTTCCCAGCTGCATTAGCAAAGACAGTAAATTAAGATATGCTGTTAAGCTGCTTTTTGTATAGGACTAAAAAAGGAATCAGGACTCAGGATTTTTTTTTTTTTTTTCCAGAATGGGTGTCAGTTATTTAAGTTGTGTATTTATGTGGTGTAAGATAACAGTAATTTACTTCTTTTCCTGACTAGCAGTTGTTCCATCTCTATTTAAATATGCCAGTGGCAGGAAACCCTCTTCTGAGGGAAACTGTCCCTTCCAGTACTGACAAGTTGCCTCTATTCTTTCCACTTACTAGTGCTAGCATCTGATAACATATTAACATCCACCATCTCAAAGTGGACCCAGTGAGTAAGTCAAGATAAAAGCAGTGGGGAAGGGGACTATGAAGACAATGCTGAAACAGGGGTAGAGACATGGGCAGAGAAAAACACAGAAAGAAGCATGGGTGTTGGAGATTGTATTAGTCAGCCAAAGGGGTGCTAATGTGAAATACCAAAAATGGGTTCGTCTTTACAAAGGGTATTTGTTTGGGGTAGAAGTCCACAGACACCAGGCCATAAAGTGTTATGTTTCTTCTCTCACCAAAGTCCATTGCCACGTGTTAGAGCAAGACAGCTGCCGGCGTTTGCCAGAATTCAGGCTTCTGGTCTTCCTCTCTTCCTGGGGCTGCGTTTCTCTCCAGGCTTAGCTCCTGTTTCCTCTACAAGGTCAGCTGTAGACGATCAGACGAACAGCTCACTTCTCTTCTCCTGGGGCCTTCTTTCCAACATCAAAACTACTTCTCAAAAGACTGCTTCAAAACCAGCTCCGTCTGTCCTTTGCCTTGCCTTTTATATTCGATTCCCCACCCACCAAGGGGTGGGGCTCAACACCCTAATCATAACCTAATCATGCCCAGATTAACAGATCAGTTTACAAGCATGATCCAATTATATTTTTGGAATTCATAATCACATCAAATTGGCCAACGGTTACAGAGATCTATTTGATATTTTTGTTTTCCCTGACCTAGTGAGAGGATTCTCTTGGAGTTTCATATCAGTACTGAGCATGGCTTCTAAAAGCAGCACTCACCTTTATCATTTCTTCAACCATATCCTGAGAGTAACTTCTCATTCTAGTTCTATGCTGGTTCCAACCACTTTCTCATTTTTTGTAACCAACCTCTAGTGAAAGTATCTGAACCTCACATCCTCACCAGTTTGGTTAAGGGAGCCTTAGTATTTGGCCAAGAGCTGGATCCTGCCACCATGACATATCTAAATCTGCCTCCCTGGTTAGGAGATCACATGCATCCCAAGTGGCCAATTGATTGAACTGTAAGGATGAAAACAAAAGCAGCAGTTATCAGCGCCAACATGTAAAGAGCTTGGAAGTCATCACTCCCATGCTTACAAAAAGAAAAAACTGAACAGACTAAAAAATCAATGATTTTTCTTGGACCCATCAAAGTACTGAGGGGGCAGGGCAAACTGCTACCCTGGAATCTGAAGAGACAGGTGAATCCAGAAAGTCACAGGTGATAATCTGCTTATCTGGAGCCATAAGTTGGTAGGACACTTAAATGGTAATTTGATAAATCGCTGGAGGCTGAGTATGGACTAACTTGAGAGCAAGAAACTACTGGAAGCCAAAATCTTAGAGGGCTTTTGCTTTTCTGAGTTTTACTTACAGGAACCCCACCAGTTTATCATGGTAAAGAGCCAAGAAGATCCCATCTTGGTTCTGACAGGGGGAGGGGAAGGGTAACCATTGTGAAATATGCCCATAGTGTTCTCCATAGTGCCCTAAATATGAAATATGCCCATAGTTGTCCTCTGCTCTCCCTGGGAAAAGATTTAACCAGACTCTTATCCCCCCTGGGGGAAGGACAGGTCTCTGACTTTATCCTCCTCTAGCCTTCATGTCTCACCCAAGGTCAGAGCAGGAAGCTAAGAAACACTTGTCAGGGTCACACTGCAGGGACACAGGTCCACTAAAAGATGGAGATTTAATCATAAACTTATAGAATACTTCCTCCCTTATGCGTCTTACCATCACACCAACAAGGCTCCAGGATAATATTAATAATAATGGATTACAGCTGAAAGAGATGCAAGACTCGGTCTTTATCTGAGGAGTTCTTAGGGAAGCTCAAAAACAACAGAAGAAGAAAATAAAAGGACACTAGAGGAATTTGATACCTCTGACACCTACAGCTATGGCAAATATTAAACACAAACCAACTCCTAGCCAGAGTAATATAGAACATCACACTGAAGGCCTCCTTACCTCAGTTCCTATTTCTCATACATCATGTTTTGCTTTCAACATACTAAAAGACAGAATTAACAGTCTGAAGATTTGAAGCAAGCATCAGAATCTGACTCAGATATGTCACAGATTTTAGACTTGTTATACAGGGAATTTAAAATAACTATGACTAGATACAACCAGCAAGATGGCGGCAGAGTAAAGAGCTCCCAGAATCAGCTCCTGCTTATGGGGCAGTTGGTGATCTCCCAGAGCTATCTAGAGCACTTGTTTGGGCGCTCCAGGAGACTAGAAGTGCATCTTGCAACATTAACGGAAGGAGGAGACTGCCCATCTGCAGAGAAGATTCGTAAGTTGAGCACTCCATGCCACGGAGGCCGGTGCCCATCCTCCACTGGAGGCACAAGCCGCCTTAGAAGCTGTTCCTTGGCTGGAATTGAAAGCTCCACTTCCCAAAACAGGGGAGGAAGACACGGTTGGGCACCAACTTCAGCTAATGATTAGTAAATTCAGTGGGCTAAAGTATAGTCCTAAGAACAGCTAAAGTTTGAGCCTGTCCAAGTCAGAAAGAGGCCGGTGGCCACCATCTTAACTCCACGCTGACATGAGGGGAAGCAGGGCTGACTGAAAATCACAGTGCTAGTAGGGACCGGCTTTTTTCCATCTAGAGCATATTGCTGCTCTAGCCTAAGCCCCAGGCCCATCTCGGGCAGGGAGGAAGCTAGGGGGAGCTGCACCAGCCTCTGCAGGAAATTATATGCCACACCGCGGAGGCCCGTGATCATCCTACTTTGGCAGCACAAGCCACCCCAGGAGCTATTCTGTGGCAGAAATTGGAAGCTCCATTTCCCAAAAACAGGGGAGGAAGAGACGGTTGGCCACCGATTTCAGCTACTGATTGGTAAATTGGGCTTGCTGGGGTACAACCCTGGGAACAGCTAAGGTTTGAGCCTGTCCAGGTAAGGAGGAGGCCGGTGGCTGCCATTTTGACTCCACCCCCAGCATGAGGGAAAGCTGGGCTGACTGAAAATCACAGTGATGGTAGAGACCGGTTTCTTTCTCCCAAATTGGCCTGCAGCCCTAGCCTAGGCTTCAGCCCCACCTCCAGCAGGGAAGAAGCTGACGGGCCCTGCATCAGCCTATCCAGGTAACTGCAGGTACATTTAGCTGGCACAGACTGAATAATTGGAGGTCTACCAGGGCAACTGTGGTCATCTTGGACCTGCACTTCATAGATTGCTGCCCACATCTGCAGCTCCATCCCTGCCCCAGGTGGGGGAGAAAGGGATGTGAAGCTTCATCAGTCTCTCTGGGCAACTACAGTCTAGGCCTGATGAGGTGGATTATTCCACACAGCTGTGGTTCTGTCCCTACCCCTGGCAAAGGAGAAAGTAGGGAGAAGCTTCATTGGTCATTGGGGCAATGAGGGTAGCTTGAGACTCCACAGCTTATAGCACCAACTACATCCTTGTCTCCTACTACACAACCAGCAAGGGAGAGAGGGCAGGAAGCCCTAAAGAGAAAAACTGCATTCAGAATAAATACTCTAGTAAGGCAGATGCCAAGACACCAACAAAAAATTAAAATCCACACCAAGAAACAGGAAGAGATGGCCCAATTAAAGGAATAAGGTAAGCCTCCAGATGACATAAAGGAGTTGAGACAATTAATCATAGATGTTCAAACAAATCTCCTTAATAAATTCATTGAGATGGCTAAAGAAATTAAGGATATTAGGAAGACATTGGATGAGCACAAAGAAGAATTTGAAAGCATACATAGAAAAATAGTAGACCTTATGGGAATGAAAGGTATAATAAATGAAATTAAAAATACACTGGAATCATATAATAGCAAATTTGAGGACGCAGAAGAAAGGATTGGTGAGCTTGAAGAAATGGCCTCTAAAAGTGAATATACAAAAGAACAGGTGAAGAAAAGATTGGAAAAACTTGAACAAGGTCTCAGGGAACTAAAAGACACTAAGAGGTATGCAAACATATGTGTCATGGGTGTCCCAGAAGGAGAAGAGAAGGAAAAGGGGGCAGAAGGAATATTTGAAGAAATAATGGTAGAAAATTTCCCATGGATATCCATGTTCAAGAAGCACAACGTAGGGAAGCGGGTGTGGCTCAGTGGATAGAGCCCCCGTTTACCATATGGGAGGCCCGGGTTCGCGTCCCGAGGCCTCCTTGTGAGGGCACACCGGCCTGAGCGGTGCGGTGGGCTGATGCAGCAACCTCACGGCAGGAAGCGGGTGTGGCGCAATGGATAGAGCACCCGTTTACCATATGAGAGGCCCTGGGTTCGCTTCCCGGCACCTCCTTGTGAGGGCAGGCCGGCTCGTGCAGCCCCGTGGGCTGATGTGGCAAGACCTCACAGCAAGGGGGAGATAAGCAGGCACAGAGAAGACACGCAGCGAATGGACACAGCAGCACAAGCAGCAAGGGGGGGATAAATAAAAAATAAAAAATAAAAAAGAAGCACAACGTACTCTCATTTGAATAAATCCGAATAGACCAACTCCGAGACACATACTAATCAGAATGTCAAATGCCAAAGACAAAGAGAATTCTGAAAGCAGCAAGAGAAAAGCAATGCATAACATATAAGGGATACCCAATAAGATTAAGTGCCGATTTCACATCAGAAACCATGGAGGCAAGAAGACAGTGGTATGATATATTTAAGATACTGCAAGAGAAAATCTTCCAGCCAAGAATCTTATATCCGGCAAGATTGTCTTTCAAAAATGAGGGTGAGTTTAGAATATTCACACATAAACAGGAACTGAGAGAGTTTGTAACCAAGAGACCTGCTTTGCAGGAAATACTAAAGGGTGTGCTACAGTCTGAAAAGAAAAGGCAGTTGAGAGAGGCCTGGAAGAGAGTCTAGAAATGAAGATTATATCAATAAGAGTAAAAGTGTCAAAAGAGTAGTGAAAATAAAATATTACAGATAAAATCCAAATATTCAGGAATAAACTTAACCAATGATGTAAAGCACTTATATTCAGAAAACTACAACTCATTGTTAAAAGAAATAAAAAAAGATCTAAATAATTGAAAGAACATTCCATGCTTATGGATTGAAAGACTAAATATCATTAAGATGTCAGTTCTACTCAAATTGATATACAGATTCAATGCAATCCCAATAAAAATTCCACCAGCATTTTTTAAATAAATGGAAAACATGATTATCAAATTTATTTGGAAGGGTAAGGGGTTCTTGAATAGCCAGAAACATTTTAAAAAGGAAAAGTGAAGTTGGAAGACTCTAATTTCCGGACTTTAAGTTGTATTACCTAGCTACAGTGGTAAAACAGCATGGTACTGGCATAAAGACAGACACATGGACCAACAGAACTGTATTGATGGTTAAAAAACAGACCTTCACATCTATGGTCAAGTGATTTTTGACTAGCCTGTCAAACCCACCCAGCTCGGGCAGAACAGTCCATTCAACAAATGGTGCTGAGAAAATTGGATATTCATAGCAAAAGAAGGAAAGAGGACACCCCTATCTCACACCCTATACAAAAATTAACTCAAAATGAATAAAAAACCTAAATATAAAAGCAAGAACCAAAAAGCTTATAGAAGAAAATGTAGGAAAATATCTTCAAGACCTGGTGTTGGTGGTGGATTCTTAAAGTAGATAAGAAGAGGACTGAGATAGACTACTGATATTTAATATATGTAGACGTTTTAATTAGTTTTACTGTAAAACTATGGAAGTCTACAGAGTTGATGGTAACACATAGTGAGTAATAGCTGGTTTATAGATGGGGATGTGGCTGAAAATGGTTGTCTAGGGAAGTAAATGCCAACTGACAGAAAGCTAGAGAATAGTCTAGGGACTGAATAGCACAGTAAACCCAGAGGTGGATGAGAATAGTGGTTGATGGTACAGATGCAAGAGTGTCCTTTGTGAGCTAGAGCAGATGTACGTCACTATTGCAGGGTCGTGGAAATGTGGAGAAGCATGGGAAGGATACAACTGGAGGGACCTATGGAGTGTGGTTAACACTAATAATGTAATATTCTTGCATCTATGCCAAAGATGTGCTGTGTTGATGATAGGGGAGTATGGAAAATGTGTGCCAAATGTACGCTGTGGACCTGGTAATAATTGGATGATATTATCTCATAATCTGTAACAAATATTCCACCACAGTGTAGTATGTTGATAGAGGGCTGTTGTTTGGGAATTCTGCACATGTGCATGATTGTTTTGTAAGTCTACAATTTCTGTCATAAAGATATATTTTAAAAATAATAATAGGGTGGGCTGGGGGAAAAATACACCAAATGTAAGATAAGGGCTATAATTAGTAGTAGATTTTGACAATATTCTTTCATAATTTGTAACACATGTCTCATGACAATGCAAGGTGTTGGTGGAGGGTTGATGTATGGGACCCCTGTATGATGTTATGAATGTTTGCTTTGTAAGTTCACAACTTTTACTATACACTTATTGTTTATGTATGTTCATGTATAAATGATATAAAAATAATAATAATAGGGTGGGTTGGGGGAAAATACTTTGGTTAGTAGTAATATTTTGAGGATGCTCTTTAATCATTAGTTAAAAATGTTTCACAACAATGCAAGGTATTGGTGGTAGGGTGAGGTATGAGAGCCCTGTATGATGTTATGTATGTTTGTTTTGTATGTTCACAGTTATTACTATACACTTATTGTTTATGTATGTTTATGTATGAGTGATATACTTCAATAAATAAAAAAATAAAAAAATAAAATAACTATGACTAATATGTTTAAGGGCTCTATTAGAAAAAATAGACAACATACTAGAACATGGGTAACATAAGCAGAGAGATGGAAGCTCAAAGAATGAAAAAGAGATGCCAGAAATAAAAAACACCAAAACAGAAATGAATAATGCCTTTGAGCTCATCAGTAGATTGAACATGTCCAAGGAGAGAATCATTGAGCAGAAACTTTCAAACTGAAATGCAAAGAGAATAGAAAAAGAATGAGGGAAAAAAATAGAACAGTACATCCAATAATAAGAATTGTGGGAAAATTTCAATAGGTGTAATATACATGTAATTGGAATACTAGAAGAGAACAAAGAATGGAACAGGAAAACAAAAAAAGTAGCAAGAAATATTTGAAGTAATAATGGCAGAATTTATGCAGAAAAAGTTTTTGACAAAATGGAACATATATTCATGTTAAAAACTCTCAGCAAACTAGGAATAAAGGAGAACTTCCTCAACTTGTTTCTATAACTAATATTATTCTTAAAGGTGAAAAACTGGATTCTTTCCTCCTAAGGTTAAGAATACGGGAAAGATGTCTTCTCTCACTACTTCTACTCAATATCATACTGGTAGGCCTAGTGTCTTAGTTTGCCACTGTTGCAATGACAAATACTACAGACTGGTTGGCTTAAGCAAAAGAAATTTATTATCTCACAGTTTGGGTGGCTAGAAGTCCAAAACCAAGGTATCAACTGGCCATGCCTTCTCTGAAGTCTGTAGTGTTCTGGTGGTGGCCTCGTGGCAGTCAATCTCTGTCTCTGTCGCATGATGATCTATTTCTTCAGTGTGATAGATTGAATCATGTACCCTCAACAAAAGATATTCTTAATCTTCATTTCTGTGGCTGTGAACCCATTTGTAAATAGGACCTTTTTTTTTTTTTTTAAAGATTTATTTATTTATCTGTTTATTTATTTACTTTTATCTATTTTAACCTCCCCACCCCACCCCATTTTTGTGCTTTTGTGTCCATTCGCTGGGCAACTCTCTGTGTCTGTTTCCTGCCCTCTCTTCTCATCCTTTTCCTCCTGTCTTCACCAGGATTCGATCCTGGGAATCTCTGATGTGGGAGAAAGGCGTTCTGCCACCTGCGCCACCTCAGTTCCGGTTTTTCGGTGCGTCTCGTCTTGGCTCTCCCTTGTGTCACTCTCCTGTTACGTCATCATCTTGCTGTGTAGCTCGACGGGGCCTGGCACACCTGTGCGTGAGGCCTGGTGGCCCACGGTCCTTCTACATTTTTTCTTTTTCTTTTTCCAGGAGGCCCCAGGGATTGAATCCAGTTCCCTCCATATGGGAGAGGGATGCTCAACCATTTGAGCCACATCTGCCTCCCTAAATAGGACCTTTTGAATATGTTATTATTAGTTAAGGTGTGGTCAAATTGAGTCAGGGTGGGTCTTGATCCATATTACTAAAGGCCTTATAAAAAGAGGAAATTCAAACACAGTTAATAGAAACCAGAAACCAGAAGAAGCCAGAAGTCAGAGAAAGCCATTGGAAGAGACCAAGGACATCATCACATGACGGAATCAGAGATGCAAAGTATATCAAGGATTACGGCAAGTCATCACCAGGATGCTATAGACTCCCAGAGACAGCATGGCCTTGTCACGGCCTTGATTTGGGACTTCTAGCCTCTAAAGCCATGAGCCAATAAGTTCTTGTTGTTTAATCCAACACATTATGTGGTATTTTTCATAGCAGATCTGGCAAATTAAGACATTCAGTCTCCTTCTGTGGCTTCTACTTTCATGTCCAAATTTCCTTGGCTAATAAAGACTCCAGTCATGTTGGATTAAGACCCACTTTGATTCAATTTGGCCTCATCTTAATAGGATCTTCAGAGATGATCCTATTTACAAATAAGTTCATACCACAGGACCAGGAGTTAGGGTTTAAACATATCTTGTGGGGGACATGATTCAGTCCCCAACATTTCACCCTCTGGACCCCAAAAAGACATTTTCTTCTCACATGCAAAATGCATTCACCCCATCCCAACATCCTGAAAAGCCTTAAGCCATTTCAGTAACAGTGCTAAGTCCAAAATTTCATCAAAATTAGTTATAGGCATGATCTGTCCTGGGGCAAAATCCTCCCTCTGTGGACTTGTGAAACTTAGAAAGCAAGTTATTTGCTTCCAAAATGCAATGGTGGGACAGACATTTCCATTCCAGAAGGAGGGCATTGGAAGGAAAACAGGTAAAAACTGAGCAAGGCAAACTCCATTAGATTCCAAGGTCTGAAAATTGTCATTTCATGCTTTGTCCTTTGAGCCTGCTGGAGCAGCTTCCCCGTCTTCTCCAAGTTAGCCATGCTCTCCCTGAACACTGGAGTTTATGTCCCACCCTCTCCAATCAGCAGGGTGGTGTCCATGCTCTTTCTGAATGCAAGGGTGGCAGCCCCTTTCGCTTAGCCCAAGGAGATCCCTTTGTCTCAGACTCTTCTTCCTTGGTATTGCCGTTGCAGTCATTCTTTTTTCATTTCATAATACCTCTGTCCCTTTCAATCCAAGCCAGCAGTGTTTCTGCTCATACAAAATTCTAAAAAACCTTGTCAGTAGTCCATGTAATTTAAGGGAAGGGAGTCCAAACCAACAGACAAAAGGATCTTTAACTGATCCTTTCTGGATAATTGCATTTCCATTCCTGACTTTCTCTGAGATGGTTGATTGGATCCATGAGTTATATGCCTAATCTCTTTAGTAAAGTTGTTCATCCACACTCTTGCATGGCCCCCTGTATTCTGTGTACTTACCTCCCAGGAACTCGTGGAGAACCCTGTTAAGGCCACCTTTGGCCCTAGTCTCAGAGCACAGTATATGGATAGGCTGAGAGTTTTCCAGATTATCAAGTGCTGGTTCTTTTTTGCTTAATAGTTCAATCATCAATTTATCTTTTTCCTCTCACATTTAACTATAAGCAGCAAGGATAAACCAGGCTATATGTTCCACATTTTGCTTGGAAATCACTTTGGGTAAATATCCAAGTTCATCCCTTGCAAGTTCAGCCTTCCATTCACCATCAACACTATTTCAGCAATTTCTCTGCCACTTTATAAAAGCATTGCTTTTCTTCCGGGTTTCCAATAATACTGTTCATCATTCCCTTCTAAGGCTTCACTGGAAGCACCTTTAATGACCACATTTCAAACAACATTCTGTTCATGATGATATGTGTTTCTCTAAGATTGATAGAAACACTCTCAACACCTTTTCTCAGTTTTTTCTTTTCTGAGCCCTTTAATGTCCATATCTCTATCAACAGTCTCTTCAAAGCAATCTAGGCTTTTTCTATATCAAGCACCACAAAATTCTTCCAGCCTCTAGGCATTATCCAATTTCAAAGTCACTTCTACATTTTTAGGTATTTGTTATGGCAGCACCCCACTTTCCAGTATCAAAAACTGTTTAGTTTTCCAGGGCTTCTATAACACAATGCCACAGGCTGGTTGGCTTATTGTTTCATAGCTTGGGAGGCTAGAAGTCTAGAAGGCTAGAAGTCTCATAGTTTCAGAAGCGAGAAGGTATCAGCAGGCCTTACTTTCTCTGAAGTCTGTAGTGTTCTGGAGGCAGCTTGCTGGCAGTCAGTCTGGCTCTGTCACGTAGTGATCTGTCACCTACTGTTTTCTCCTGTGACTTCTACTCCCATGTCCAAATTTCCTTTGTTTATAAAGACTCCACTCATATTGGATTCAATATGATTCAATTTGACCTCAACTTAATAGGATCTTTGAAGATCCTATTTACAAAGGAATTAATACTCACAGGACAGGGATTAGGAGTTGAACTTGTCTTGTGGAGATATTATTTAACCCCTACACCTAGCTAGTCCAATAAGACAAGAAAAGGAAATAAAAGACATACAGATTGGGAAAGAAGAAAAAATAGGTCTTTTTGTAGATGATATGGGTATTTATGTATCAAAGTCCTAAGAATTGATGAAAAATATCCTGGGACTAATAATTGAATATTGTAAAATCATAAGATACAATGTAATATAAAAGAGTCAATTGCTTTCTTAAGTACCAGTAAAGAAAAATTTGAATTTGAAATTAAAAAGCAATACCATTTAAAATAGCATCAAAAATAAGAAAGAAAAGAAAGGTACAAATCTAACAAATATGTATTAGATCTATATGCATAAAACAGGTGAAAGAAATCAAAGAAGATCTAAGTAAATGGAGAGATACTCCCATTTGGATTGGCTTGGAAGACTTAATGCTGTTAAGATGTCAGTTTTTCTCAACTTGATCTATAGATTCAACAGAATCCCAATTGAAATCCCAGAGAACTATTTTTTAGTTATCAACAAACTGTTTCTAAAACTTATATGGAAAGTCAAAAGTCTAGAATAGCCAAAATAATACTGAAGAAAAAGAACAAAGTTGAAAGACTCACACTACCCAGTTTCAAAACTTACTATAAGCTATAGCAACCAAGACAATGTAGTATTGGTTAAAGGATAGTGTGTCAGTTTGAAATTATTTTATGAATCTGTAACCGTTGGCCAATTTGATGTAATTATGAATTCCAAAAATATAATTGGATCATGCTTTTAAATTGATCTGTTAATCTGGGCATGATTAGGTTATGATTAGGGCATTGAGCCCCACCCCTTGGTGGGTGGGGAATCAAATATAAAAGGCATGGCAAGAACAGTTTTGAGTAGCAGTCTTTTGAGAAGCAGCTTTGATGTTGGAAAGAAGGCCCCAGGAGAAGAGAAGCGAACTGTTCGCCTGATCGCCTACAGCTGACCTTGTGGAGGAAATGGGACCTAAGCCCGAAGACTGAACCCTGGGCAAATGTCGGCAGCTGTCTTGCTCCAACACGTGACAATGGACTTTGGTGAGGGAAGAAACTTACGCTTTATGGCCTGGTAACTGTGGACTTCTACCCCAAATAAATATCCTTTATAAAGACCAACCCATTTTTGGTATTTCACATTAGCACCCCTTTGGCTGACTAATACAAATCCCAAACAGAAAGATTATGTTTGTAAACTAATCTATTCCTCTGGGTATGATACCCTTTGATTGCATTAAATTCAGGTGAGGTATCTTTTATTAGATTACCTGTAACGATTAGGGCTTTTGATTTGACTATGTCAGTGGTCATGACTTAGGTTGAGTCTCCACTATCTTGCTGGGTCTGATATAAACAGACACTCACACAGATGGACACACAGGAAGAGAGAGCTATGTCATATTTGATCCTGCCATGTGACAGAAAGGAGAAGGCTTAAACAGCTGTGGCCCCAAGGAGAGATGAACCATTTTGCCTGATAACTTACAGCTGAAATCGGGAAGAGAGCAGAACAGCCGAGACTGATATAGAAGGCCCAGAAAGAAACAAGCTAGGAGAGAGAGGACTACAGGATCACTTAACCCCGAAACCTCAAGTGGCTGGGCCCATGGAGCTCAAGAGGAAGAGGAAGCCCTTAGGGGAAGGAGAGACCAGGCAGAGATCGCCCGCCATCTTGGTCAGCATGTGGCAGCTGACTTTGGTAAGAAAGCACCTCTTATGTTGCCTTGAATTGGACTTTCCATGGCCGTGGGACTGTAAGCTTTTACTCAAAATAAATACCCTTTATAAAAGTCAACAGATTTCTGGTAATTTGCACCAGCACCCCTTTGGCAGACTAATACAGATAGCCACATAGATCAACATAATAGAATAGAAAGCTAAGAAATAGACCCACACAAATATCATCACTTGATATATGACAAAATATAAAGGAACTCAATGGGGAAAGGATAGTATTTTCAGGAAATGGTTCTGGAACAGTTGGAGGTCCATTAGCCAAAAAATGAACCTAGACACAGACCTTTATACCTTTGATGAAAATTAACTCAAAATGGATCATAGACTGAAATGTAAAATGCAAAACTATAAACCTTCTAGA
This sequence comes from Cabassous unicinctus, assembly GCA_029593785.1. Taxonomy (NCBI): domain Eukaryota; kingdom Metazoa; phylum Chordata; class Mammalia; order Cingulata; family Chlamyphoridae; genus Cabassous; species Cabassous unicinctus. The sequence continues at coordinate 1,888 of JAQZBX010053956.1, read as the reverse complement.
AAAAGCTTTGGAAGTAATCTATGTTTCACCTAGAAGAAACAAGTGTGATGAGTTTTTAGACACAATGCTAAAGGCATGATCCATGAAAGAAAAAAAATTGATGTTGGACTTTGTTAAAATTAAAAACTTCTGCTCTTTGAAAATCGCCGTTAAGAAACTCAAAAGACAAGCCACAGGCTGGGAGAAAATGTTTGCAAAACACATACCTGATAAAGGACTGTGTCTAAATATACAAACAACTCTTAACATTCAACAATTAAAAAAAAAAAACCTGTTTTAAAAAATGGGCAAAATATCTGAACAAGATAATTCACCGAAGATATACAGATGGCAGTTAAGCATATGAAAATTTGCTCAACAACAATGAGATACCACTATACATCTACGGGAATGGCTAAAATCCAAACAATTGACAATACCAAAGGATGAAATGAGGATGCAGAGCAACTGGAGCTCTCATTTATTGCCAGAAATACAAAATGGTACAGCTACTTTGGAAGACAGTTTTGCAGTTTCAAACAAAGGTATATATAGTCTTAACAGATAATCCAACAATTGTGCTCCTAGGTATTTACCCAAATGAGGTGAAAACTCATGTCCACATAAAAATCTGTATACGGGGGAGGAGCAGATGTGGCTCAAGGAATTGGGAGCTCACCCCCCACATGGGAGGTTTCAGGTTTGGTTGCTGGTGCCTCCTAAAGAAGACAAGCAGATGCCACAACGAGCAGATGCTGCAAACAGCAAATGCCGCAACTGCCACAATGAGCAGACACTGCAATGAGCAGATGCCGCAACTGCCACAACAAGCAGATGCTCTAACCAGCAGACACTGCAACCAGCAGACGATCCAACCAGACTCGCCTCCCACATGAGAGGTCCCTGGTTCACTTCCCAGTGTTTCCTAAAGAAGATGAGCAGACAATGAGCAGACAGATGAGGGAGCCATCTCGGGTTGGGAGTGGGGGGATTAAAAAAAAAGTAGATAGTGAAAATAAATGTTCAAAAAAATCTGCATATGATAATTATAGCAACTTTCTTCATAATCACCAAAAACTGGATGCATCTTCAATAGGTGAATGCATAAGCCAACTGGATACATCCATCCAGTGGAATATTATTCAACAATAAAAAGAAACAAGTTATCAAGCCATGGGAAGACATGGATGAATCTTAAATGAATATTGAAAAGTGAAAGAAGCCAGTTTGGAAAGGCTACCCTCATACTGTATGATTCCAATTATATGACATTCTGTAAAAGGCAAAACTATAGAGACAGTTAAAAAAGATCAGTGATTTCCAGGAAGTTGGTGGGGGAAGAAGGGTAATGCATAGGGGATTTTTTAAGAGGTGATTTATCACTGTGTATCCATGCTGATATAAATAAATGATTGAATAAATAAATGGTGGAGAAGAGACAAATATCCCTTGCAGAAGAATTCCAAATAATTTATGTAAGTATTCAGCCCTCAATGAGTTGGAGCACAACTCCCCACCCCTTAAGTGTGGGCTAGACCTAGTGACTTCCTATGGAAAGGTGGGGGGAGAGTAAGTTTACAGTGGAGAAACCTGACAAATACTACCTCAGTCAGGTGATCAAAGTTAGCATCAACAGTGATAAGTCATGTAATAGTGTGGACTCTTGATATGATGTGACTAAAATGACACTTTACCTTTATGGTCTTTTCTCCCAAAGTCCATAAACCTCAATCTAATCAGGATAAAAATATAAGACAAATCTCAGTTGAGGGCCATTCTACAAAATGTCTGACTAATTCTTTTCAAAACTGAGAAACTTTAACAGTGAAGAGGAGCCCAAGGAGACATGAGCAAATGTAATGTGGTATCCTGGATGGGATCCTGGAATGGGAAATATCATCATATAAGA
>JAQZBX010053955.1:0-18763 GCA_029593785.1 Cabassous unicinctus | reverse complement strand
CTTTTCACTTTCTTGACAAACTCAATTGAAACTCAAAATTTTTAAATTTGAGGTATTCCATTTTTCTTTTATTGCTTGGTTTTGACTGTAACATTTATGAAACCATTTCCTACTACAAGATCTTGTGGATGCTTCCCTACATTATCTTCTATGAGCTATATTCACTTGGCTCTTATATTTAGGCCTTTGATCCAACTTGAATTACTTTTTGTATAGAGCATGAAATGGTGATCTCTCTCATTTTTTTAGATATGGATATCAAGTACTCTTAGCAGTACTTGTTGAAAAGGCTATTCTGTCCTGGTTGAGTGGACTTGGTGTCCTTGTCAGATATCAGTTGGGCATACATGCATGGGTCTACCTCAGATCTCTTAATTCAGTTCCATTGGTCAGTATGTTTATTCTTGCACCAATACCATACAGTTTTGACCACTGTAGGTTTGTAGTATGTTTTAAAGTTATGTAGTATAATTTCTTTAATTATTTTTTCTTTTCCAATATGTTTTTGGCTTTTGGGAGCTGTTGCCTTTTCAAATAAATTTCATCCTTGGCTTTTCTATGTCAGTAAAAAATGCTGTTGTAATTTTTGTTGGGATTGTGTTAAATCCATATATCAATTTGGGTAAGATATACATCTTAATGATATTTAGTCTTTGAATCCATGTACATGGAAAATGCTTCCATTTATTTAGGTTTCCTTTGATTTCTTTTAAATATGTTGTGTAGTTTTCTGTATACAGGTCACTTACATCCTTAGATAAGTTAATTACTAGATATTTGTTTATATTATTTACTTTTACAAAAGGAATTCTTTTTTTATTTTCTCCTTAAATTGGTTATTATTAGTGTACAGAAATGTTAATCATTTTTGCATGTTAATCTTGTATCCTACCACTTTACTGAACTCACTTATCAGCTCTATAAGTTTTATTGAACATGTTTTGGGGCTTTCTACATACAAGTTCATGTCATCTGCAAACAGGGAAAACTTTACTTCTTCCTTTCCAATTTGGATGCCTTTCATTTCTTTTTCTTTAGGATTTTCTTCCCTCATGAGCATTCTCTAAATGAAACTACTTCTAGAAATAAAAATATTTGACAATTAGTTAATTTGAAGGTCATCAACTATAGATCATAGCAGAAATTCTGTTCTGATTCAACTATATAACTTTTGTTGAATATGAAACTTTGGCCTATACCTGACTTCTTGTGCCTTTGCAGATGCATCAAATTAAAACAATGCAACTGACAAGGAAATTTGTCTGTTTCTATGACATATGATATCTTTCAAATAACTAAAATTATGACTAACAGTACCATACTATTGTCTTATATAATGAAGATCAGTATCATGACATAACATGCAGAGTGATAACATTGTTATGTCTCTAGGAATTTTATAAAAACTTTATTTATATGAATATTTTACCCATACAAATGTAACCAAAAAAGGTTAAAATTTTTTAAAAATTTAATAACACTTCCTAAACACCTCCCATGTAATTCATAACATATTAAATGAACTTTAATTTTAGCACCTCACTTTTTACAACGTGAAAGAAAAAATATTTGCAACAGTATGAAATAAAAATATTCTTCAGGGTTTGACATTGAGAAAGCAAAATGTCAAAAGTTGTCAGGATTGAGCATTATGTTAAAGAGGAAAATGGGTTATTGTGAAACAATATTTGCTTTTTTATTTAACTAAAATTAAGAAAGACTTAGTTTTCTAAAAGTGAGACTTGTTTTTCTTAAACACCAAGGATATGATGAGTTTAACACAAAGTAAAGAAGTTATTTTGATAAAACACAGACTTTCTGCCTTTTACACTGTTTGTTCAGGGAAAAACTCTTTATAACCTCTTAAAAAACCAGACCAATAGAAGAGCAGATGCAGCTCAAGTGGATGAGCACCTGCTTCCAATGTACAAGGACCCAGGTTTGATCCCTGCTACTTCCTTAAAAAACATAAAAACACACAAACAAATGGAAAAACAAGCTCAGGGGAGCTGGTGTAGCTCAGTGGTTGAGTGCCAGCTTCCCACACACAAGGTCCAAAGTTCTATCCCAAACCCAAATATCTAAAAAAAATAAAAAAATAGAATAAAATAAAACATAAAAAAATGTCACTTTCTTACAGAGAAAACCAAGTGTGGCAGTTTGATATAGCTATGAGCTCCAAAAATAGATATGGCTATACTTGTAGACTGATTTGTTCCTCTGGGTATGATTAAGTTATGATTAGGGCTTTGATTGTGCCACATCAGTAGTTTTGATGTTGGACTTGTGCTGTGGAGTTTTAATGCTGGACCCTGGGGAGGAACTTGGTCATGAGGAAAGAGAGAAGGCCCTGGGAAAAGAGATGAACCATTCATCTGACAGTTCACAGCTGACCTTTTGGAGAGAGGCAAAGACTAGAGAGCCTCCTAGTCTACAGCTGACCTTGTGGAGGAAACAGAGGAGCTGATACTGGAGAGAACTGGAGCCCCAGAAAGAGAAGAATCCAAGAACCTAAACCCTGGCAAACATTGGCAGCATTCTTGCTCCAAAACATGGCAGACTTTGATGAGAGAAGAAACTTATGCTTTATGGCCCAGTAACTGTAAGCTTCTACCTCAAATAAATACCCTTTATAAAATACAACCAATTTCTGGTATTTTGCATTAGTATCCCTTTGGCTAACTAATACAGAATTTGGTACTGAAGACTGGGGAAGTACTTTTTCCATTGCCAAAATGCTGGAATGCTTTTATAAATGGGTAAGAGGTATTTTTTTAAGGAATTATGAGATGCTTGATAGAAAAGACCTACAGTGCTTTGGAGAGACTGTTGATAGTAATATGGACACTAAAGAGATGTTTTATGATGCCTTAGAATTAAATGATGAAACTACTATTGGAAACTGGAGGAAAGGTAATCCATGTTTTAAAGTTGCAGAAAACTTAGCAAGATTAACTCCTGCTTGTTATATGGAAGACAGAATTTCAAAATGGCAAACCTGAGCATTTAGCTGAAGAACTTTCCAAAGTAAACTCAGAGAATGTGGCTTGCCTTCTCCTTGCAGCTTATAGCAAAATGCTAGACTAGAGAAATATGCTGAGGACTGAACTTTTGGGCACAAAGAAAACAGAAACTGATTCCAAAACTTCCAACTCTCTGGAAATGAAGTTTCCAGAAGAAAGTGGCTCATATGAAGACTTAACTAAACTTGGAACTTGTAAATCAGGATTGAAGATGCAGTTATCTTGGAAAGACTTGTAGAAAATCTTACTGTCTGATGGCTTGGACCTCTGCTTCTTGCATGCTAAACCAACAAGGTTTTTGTGAGTGCTGTATGAACAAAACCACTGTCAGCTTGGAATAAAAGTGACATGGAAAGGAGATATTGAAGGAGAAACAGCATTAAGAAGAAAACCATGGAAAACCATCGAAGTTGAGATCTGGAATTAAGACATCACCTTGGGCCAAGAGAGGAGCCCCACCCATGTGTACAGAGAGGGTGAGTTTGCCCCAGCAGTTGAAGAGGGTGGATGTTACCACTTGATGTTTGTGGAGAGTTTTTCTGCCCCAGGGTACAGAGAGGGTGGTACACATTCCTTAAAAATTAGGGTGGTTAAGGTCAGCACCCCATTGGTCTGGGAAGGGTATGCCTGTCCCCCCAAAGTTTAGGGATGCCAGGTGGTCAACTTGTTGCTCTGAGAGGATTGACCCTGTATTCCAAAGATTAGGGGGAATGTTGTCTTCATTTAACTGCACTGGGGGGGGCTAAGACTCTAACCCAAAGATTGGGTAAAGTGTGGCAATCACCCCAACACTCTTGGAGGGTCAGGTCTGGAGCTTGGTCAACACCCAGTTGATTGATGTGGGTGGAACCAGGAAAATGGGCATTGGGCAAGACTGTGGAAAGGGTGGGTCCCCACATGGCACTGGGAAGAAGAAACCATCATCTTAAGAGTGACTCTAAGACTTTGAAATCAAATGGAGAATGCCCTGCAGTTTTACTGAACAGTAGAGGACCCATGACTCATGTTTACCTCCCAATTTCTCCTCATGGTAATGAAAATGTTCAACCTTTGTTGATTTGTATATTAGAAGCAGATAAGTGGTTTTGTAAGTTTCAGAGGTCTACAGCCCACAGGACTTTGCCCCAAGACACACTATTTCTTTTATTTCTTTAAACTGATTATGATATGATTTTGTGCTTGCATTGTTACTGAAATAAGGTTTTTTGAATACTGTAATGTATTTTTGGAATTCAGAGGTTGGAGTGTGGTAGTTTGATATAGTTATGAATTCCAAAAATAGATATGGATTATGCTTGTAAACTGGCGTCTTCCTCTGGGTGTGATTAAGTTATGATTAGGGCTTTGATTGGGCCATGTCAATAGGATGTTGATTCCCTTTCCCTTGATGGGCAGGTACTCAGAGATAAAACTACATGGCAGAGCAGAGCAGTTAGCTGGAGTTTTGATATTGGACTTCTGATATGGAGTTTTAATGCTGGAGTCCAGGGTGGAGCTTGGGCATGAGGAAGGAGAGAAGACCCCGGGAGAAGAGATAATCCATTCTCCTGACAGATCTCAGCTGGCCTTTTGGAGAGAGGCAAAGACTAGAGAGCCTCATAGTGTACAACTGACCTTGTGGATGAAACAAAGGAGCTGAGCCCGGAGAGAAATGAAGCCCTGGGAAGAGAGGAACCCAAGAAGGCTGAACCATGGCAAACCCTGGCAGTGGTCTTGCTCCAAAACGTGGCAAAAGACTTTGGCAAAGGAAGAAATTTATGCTTTATGGCCTGGTAACTGTAAGATTTTACCCCAAATAAATACCCTTTATAAAAACCAACTCATTTCTGATATTTTGTATCAACACCCCTTTGGCTAACCAACACACCAAGTTTCAGTTTTGCATCAGTATATTGTTTGATACTAAAGTTTGTAAAATTGTTATACATAGACACATTGAATCTTTCCTAAATTTGACCATAAGTTCATTTTCCATGAACCTTCTGTAAGTTTCTATATCTATACAGGTTTTGTCCAGCATTTTCTTCTTTCTCATTCTGTAACAACCAGTCATTTTATTTTAGGAAAATCTACTCCCCTTTTACTTGATTAAAATACAGCCTGTATACCTTACATACTTAAGTTACCAACATGATTTTGGAAACTGTCTTCAAGTAAACATCTTACCATGTACAATTACCATCAAAATCAAACTTGTCAGAATATCATTAAATACTTAAAACACCTTAGTCAATGCACTTTGAAACATTAATATAAGTCATTTAGCAAGGATTAATAGGTATTACACTGTTCCTCCCAAAATATATTGCGTATGATATAATTTTTTGTGAACTTTGAAATCTATGAGGATACTTTGTCTCTACTGTTTTGTGCAATCCTTGGAATTAGTTATAAATACTAATTTAATTCATTTGAAGCTAGGAGAGAAATTTTCTCTTAAAGAATTACTTGTATTTATTTAAAATGCAGTGTATTGAATGGCACTGCTTTCTTAGAGGAAAAAGAATATGGGTGGTGTGCTGTTATTTTTGGGATTGTCCAGGTTGTTTACAGTAATCACAAGTACTGGTGCCCTGAACCCAGGTGCCTAGAGAGTTTGCTGGCATTAATTTAGCTGCTGTAACAGTGTGTGAGGACTTTTTCTCAGTTTTTTTCTTTTAAAATAACTTTGTCTATACAGATCTTTACGGACTTTCACCAGCAGTTCTGTAAATTAATTGGCAAAAGTCTGAGTAATTAGGGTTATAAATTTGAGTATGACTGAAATATTTGCAAGACCCACTGGGTATTCAGTAAGATTTAGGGAATCTTATTATGACAGAAGGGGAGTTACACAGTGTCAGAACATAGAAGGAGGATACAGGAGGGCACCAGAAGCTCAATTTCCCCAATTTCTGGGACTCCTGGAGTTTCCTTTGTTTTGTTTTGTTTTAGGAGCTTTAAAATTTTTCTAAAATTGATTGTGGTGATGAAATCACAACTCTGTAATTATACTGAGAGCCATTGATTATACACCTTGGATGGATTGTATGGTCTGTGAATAAAACTGATTTGAAGGAAAAAAGGAAGAAATGATATCCATCCAACATATCTGCAGGAAGGATTCATCTACCATCCTGTCAAAGGTAGGCCACAGGTATATGAACATTGGTCATCCAAAATCAGGCCTGAGATAAATTAAGTTAGGAGTTCAATACAATCACCTGGGTAGAATTAAAATTGAGATTAGTACTACCCCAGCAAAAAACTTTGGGAAAATTTCAATTTAGGGAAAAAATAACTTGAGATCAAAACCATAACGTGAGGTTATATAAAAGGATAATTTCAAGGAACAGATGTAGCTCAGTGGTTGAGCACCTGCTTCCCAAATGGGAGGTCCCAGGTTTGACCCCATTGCTTCCTGGAAACAAGAAAAAACAAACAGCAAACAAATGCAAAAAACAACTCAGGAAAGCTGAGGGGACTCAGTGGTTGTTCAACACCTTCCTGCATATGGGGAATCCCCCACCCCAGTTCCTGAACAAAAAAAGGATAATTTCATAACAATGTATCAAATTCATAATCTTTGAATAATAATGAAGTCTTCAAAATTAAATAGATATTGATGAGATGCTATAAAATCTTTGCATGCAGAGAATAACATATCTGGTGCATGTAATGTAAAAGAATTTCTCTGGAGTCTCACTGAATGATTAGTCTAGAATTCATATATAGAAAGTTGAATTTATGAATATATATCAAGCAAATATTTTACCATGGCTCCTCTTCTTCCCATCAGCAGATTTCTCACACTGGAGAGAATCCATTTTAATGGATGATTTGGGAGAAGATTTCAATCACAATTCCAAATTGACTCAAAATGTACCAACACACATGGGAAAAAAGCCTTATGTCAGCATACAATTTTAAAAAGCCCTCAATGAATATTCATCCTGTAATGAACATAAGCAAAGTCACACTATAATTCAATTATATGACAATTGTATTTGTGAGATAGCCTTCAGAAGAACTTGTGTCCTTAGACAAAATTAGAGAATTCACACTGCAAAAAAATCACATGCCTGTCATCTGTGTGCGAAAACCTTCAGCCAAACTTCCAATCTACTAAGAAGCATGAGAGCTCACACTTAAGAGAAACCTTATGAATATCAACTATATGGGGAAATTTTTACTCATCCCTCTATATTTAGACAACATGAGAGAACTCACAGTGGAAAGAAATAATATGAATGTCATATATGAGGGAAACACTTCATTAAATTTTCCAACCATATATGACAATAGATAGAAACCATATGAATGTCATGTATGAGGGAAAGCATTCTGTCAATATTTTGTCTTTAGATGATGTGAGAAAATTCACTCTCAAAAATGTTACATATATGGAAGAGTATTCCACCACAACTCTGAACTTCAAACAAATGAAAGAATCTGCCAAAGAGTGTAAGTCTATGTCAATGTAATCAATGTGATACAGAATTCCCAAAAATGTGCAGCCCAGTCTATAAGTAGAAGCCAGTACCACATTTACCCCAATGCTCATGTCAAAGATATTGAGGCTCCACGTTCACTCACTATCACACAATAAGGAGAACCTCCAGATACAAATAATGGGGAGCAAAGCCAAAGGTATGGACAAGGGATCTTGTTTCTTTCTAGGACATATCTGGGGCAAAGAAAAGGTCTGAGGATACATACAAGGCTACATTGTGTAGAGGTGTGATTCCATTTCCTTACACACAGCAACAAAACTTGTGATATGATAATTTGAAGTTGGGAGACATCCACCATTTGTGTTCTTAGAGGGAGAGCTTTGTCCCTACTCTTACCCTGAGACTGAGCTCCTATTAGGGTTGCAGTGACATACAAGTTGATTGGAATGGTAGGAGAGAAAGAGGCTGGACCTCAGATACTGTTCTGAAGGGAAATGGGCTTCCTCTGACTTTTGGTTGGCACCTATCCCCAGAGGTGGCTCATGAGTGAAATGTGAGGGGGATTGGGTCTTTGAATGGGGAAAGAGCTACATTTGGGTGGTATGGCTGGAAAGGTACAGCACATTTGTCTTTCATGAAGCTGTTTCCAAAGCAGGCACAAAAAGCACTGTTCTTACTCAGATTATGTGTTTACTGGGGCATTGAATATATTGATGAGCATAAAAGCCTTCTTTGAGGCACCCCTACAGTGTGATTAATTAAGAATCTGAAAATGGTCCTGTGACCAGCTTCCTGATTGAAGGGAAATACATTTCATCTCAGGAAATATTGGAGCATGTGATATGCAGGGAGTGGTCACTGAACTTTAATCAGTTCCAGACTCCCGCCAAACCTTATGGAGATTAATGGGTGGTATCAGAAGCTACCAGGATGCAGGCCTGGATTAACTCATTGATGATTCTAGCAAGACTGGTGGGTAATTGTTAGGAGGGGTGCCTTGGTCTAAGGAATAAATTGAAAAGAAGGGGGATTCCTCCACATGCAGATTGAGATGCCTGGGATGTGAAGTACCCACCAAACACTTTTTCTCCTCTTCCCCTATACAAGCTTTCATACTGGCATTGCATAGACACTGGGTCACACTGGTGAATTAAGCATTGGGGTATCTTTCCCAAATCCATTTTTCCAACCAAGGGATGTTTTTGGGTTTGGGCAGAAAACAGGAATTTGGAAGTTGGCCCAAGGGTTTCAATGGAGCAAGGAAATGGCAAGGGAGTGGGGGAAGGAATTCTATGTTCTTGTTACCATATGGGGTGTTGAACCAGCATCACCACCTAGAGAAGGAGCATGGGCAGCCAGACTCTGCCAGAGTGTAAAGTGGAGAATGGACTGGAAGAGGAGGAAGGACAGTTTTATTTTACAATGGTCTTGGACCTAGAATCTTTCTTCAGAAACCTTGGGTCTCTCTTTTCATTTATCTGTGTGTCTCTCACTCTGTCACTTATCTTCTTATTTTCTCCTGCGTCCTTCCAGCCCTCCATTGAGCCTATCATGTGAATCTTTTTTTTTTTTAAACCAGGCAACACCTCTAGAAGGAAACATAAGTAAACAAGGGTGCTTTCAGAGCGAGAAATGCCAAGAGTGGACATTACTTGGGATTGGAAATAGGGGTCAAGATCACATGAGCATTTGGTTAATCAGTATTACCAAACCTATATTGTGCAAAACCAAAACATCAAAGCAAAGTTCTCAGAAGATATATCCTCTGATCTTGTCACACAAACCTCAAACACACTAGGGTAAATGGTTGTACAGTCCCTGAGTAACAAATAAAAAGTAAACTGAAGAAACAACAGGAAACAATGTTCTGACTCTTGATCAAGACAATTTAAAATTTGACAAAGAGATGCATGAGGTCATGAAACCACTTAATTTAAAAAAATTTTTCAAAAATATAACTACAAACATTCTATGCCTTATAAACATTTAATTCTTATAATCACTAATAGTACTTTTTTTAGGCAAGTAAAAAGAATTTATTGGAAAATGGGGTAAAGAACAGAGTTTGCTGAGAAATGGGAGAGAAAGATGGAAATACACACCAAATTTTGTGCAGGCTTCTCTAGGCAGAGGGAGTCAGATCTACCTTGCATGGTTACCTTTTAAATTGTTATTTATTCCTCCCCTTGCTAAAGCTAAGGTGAGGGGCCCCATCTGTTATTGGTGGGGTCCAATGGTAAGGTCTGTTTGGTATATCCAGGGTAATTGTTGCTCCACTTGGTATACCCTACATGCAGCCAGCATGATGCAGCACCACTGACCCTAGAGAGAAGCTTGGAAGGTAAGCTAAAGTATTTTAGCAGCCTAATGAATATCTCCCTTTAGCACTATGAAACAGAGCAAGTGTGGAGGCAATATCCATTGTACATCTGGCCATATCAAGCCATTGCCAGCTGCTGCAAGAGTCTGAAACTGCAATGTACTTTCCATTGACTTCAGAAGCATAACCAGAGATATTGTAGATACGTTTATTACATTAGGGGTCAGTGATTGACGTAGCCAGTAAATCAAATGGAGAGGCAAAATGCAGTGTATTGAAGGCCTGGTTTGTGTGTATAAGGGAGTTTGGTGATACTGAAGTCTATCTCTTTTAATTATTTTATACTTTTTAAACACTTTCAATGCAGTTTATATTATTTCAAATGAAAAACTTTTTAGTACTTTGCTTTTTACTTTTACACCTTTACCATGATAATATTAACAGGTACTTTATTTTAGCAGCACATGAATAATTGCTTTCTTAATTATTTTATGAAAACCAGATTCCCAATGGAATTAAGATTACCTTTACTTACTACCACTTTAACATGCAGGTTGATATGGCCTATGACAGGTTTCCCTATTATGAAGATATTTTTATTATTAATATCAATTAGTTTTCTAATAAACAGCTTTCTGGATTTAGCCATTTAAATGCTTTAGTTTAGAAGATGCTTTTACAAACTGCTTATAATTAACCATAACCACATAGACTAGTGTATTAGTCAGCCAAAGGGATGCTGGTGGAAAGTACTAGAACTCTGTTGGGCTTTATATAGGGTATTTATTTGGGGTAGAAGCTTACAGTCACAAGGCCCTAAAGAGTCCATCTCAAGGTACCATAAGAGGTACCCAGTCATTGGCCATGTGTTGGAGCAAGATGGCAGGTGATGTCTGCAGGGGTTCAGTCTTCCTTCTTCTTATGGCTCCATGGTACCAGCTTCTTCCTTTCTCAGGTGTAGGTTAGCATAAGGCTTGCCTCTCTCCCTGGGTCTCTTTTCTCTCTGGGCTCAGCTGCTCTGCTCTCTCTACAAGGCCAGCTGTAAACTATCAGTCAAATGGCTCGTCTTTCCTCCTGGGGTCTCTGCTTTGTCGAATGGAGCATTATTTCTTTCCTCACATATCTGCTTCTCTGTGTATTTACTTCCTGGGCCTCCAGCATCAAAACTCAAATTCTCTCCTCTGCCTTGTCATTTTCTCTATGAGTCCCTGCTACCAAGCGGGTGGGGATACAACATCCTACTAATGTGTCCAAATGGAAACCCCAATCTTTTATTCAAGTAAAAGTGAAACCTTTGAACATAATACAATCTAATACACCCAGAGGAACAGACCAATTTACAAACATAATCCAATATCTATTTTTGGAATTCATAAACAATGTAAAACTGCTGTAACTACTTACATTACATTAAAATAAGCCTATTAAATTACAGTTAGCAAGCAATGGAATTTACTTTATCCATTTAAGTGAGGGCAGATCTATGTTTCCTTCTTTAGCTTAATTTCATAAAACACAAACTTACAACATCATCATGTTCAAGATCTAATACACATAATGTTAATTTATTTACTTGATATCTGTATTAGCCAAATGAGTGCTCTTGCAAAATACCAGAAATTTGTTGGTCTTTATAAAGGGCATTTATTTGGGGTAGAAGTCCACAGTTATCAGGCCATAAAGCATTAGTTTCTTCCCTCACCAAACTCCATTGCCATGTGTTGGAGCAAGACAGCAGCCAAGGTTTGACAGGGTTCAGGCTTCTTGGGTTCCTCTCTTCCCAGGGCTCCATTTCTCTCTGGGCTCAACTCCTCTGTTTCCTCCACAAGGTCAGCTGTAGACTATGAGGCTCTCTAAGCTTTACTTCTCTCCACAAGGCCAGCTGTGAACTGTCAGGTGAAAGGCTCATGTCTTTTCCTGGGGCCTTCTCTCCTTACGATGAAGCTCTCTTACCTCCCGGGGCTCCAGCTCAAGATTCCAACATTAGAACTGCACCAACTCTGTTCTTTGTCATGCCTTTTATATTTGACTCCCCAACCACCAAGGGATGGTTGGGGTTCAATGCCCTACTGACATGGCTCAGTTAATGCCCTTATCATAACTTAATCATGCCCAGATTAGAAGACCAGTTTACAAGCATAATCCAATATCTGTTTTTGGAATTCATAACTATATCAAACTGCCAAACTGCTACAGTATCCTATAAACATAGGGAGATAACACCCAAGGTAAATAAATTGAAACCATTATAGTTTATGTAAGGAATGTTCTTTTTCCTTCCTCTTCAGGAGGCTAAAACTTCTTTTTCAAATAAAACTCAAAAAGTGTGAATAATCTTAAAGGCATACTGACTTCTATGTCCTGGAATATATTACAATAGTTAATTTCTTTTCATTATAATTTAGAAAAGCTCTTTCCATAGCATTTAAGGACCTCCTTGACTTACTGAAATATGGTAATAAAATTATTAACCACCCTCATTTTAAGGCTGTTAAAAGATTTAAATTGGGGGATTACAGGACAGACTATGAATCTTAATTTCCCCAGCCTAGAAGAGGTGTAATCTGTCACCCAAGCCCTTCCCTCAGAGCTCTTGCAAAGAGAAAGCCCTGGGGGCTGGGGAGATGAGACAGCTCAGGAAAATATTTTTCCCTTTCCCAATAGCTCTCATATTCAGATTTCTATATAACCTTTCCATCCTGCTTAGCCTAATTTGTGCACATTCACATATATATGTGCATATTTGATTTTACAATTTGTATAGAGCTCTTTTTTAAGAATTTTTATTTTTTAATTTGATGTTACCATCCTCATCGTTGAAGATATACATTGAGCAAATAGGCAGACACAAGTAGAGAGTTAGACACAAAAACACAACTTACTAAAGGTACTTCAAACTTCCATTCTTTCACAAAATAAGTTTAATCATAAAATAACATTTAAAAGATTTCTTTGAAAGCTATTTCTAATTAATTTAATTTGCACTGTGATTATGCAGTTTTGTACAGAAATTTCCTTCTTTAATTATTACTAATAACCAAAATGTCCCCAATGATTTAAAATACAGTTTACAACATATTCCTTTACTTCAGAGCTTTGCTTATTTCCCAATTTGACTTTGGCAGACCTCAGATGAGCAAGACTAATTCCAGTATACACTCCCTGAGGTCATTGAAGCCTCAGGGAAACTGCTTTCTCTCATGAATTGCTGCTTTTAGGCATCCTAATATTTGAGGTGGGAGGGCCCCACTCCCAGTCCTTGGCCACTGACCAGGAAGAGTGGATGTCCAACCCTGAGGATTGAGAATTCCATGAGGCAACATAAACCTGGAGTCATGAGAGAAAGCAGGGTCACTAATACCAGTGGAAGAACAGGAGACAGGTGTGTCTCAAGTTTGCTTTCCCTTGAGCCATAGGAGGCAGAAGTTGTCATGAAATAAGCATAAGCCAAGGCAAGGGGTGAAAATAGACATGAAGTAATCATAAAAAAAGGCAAACTCAGTTTATAATTACCATCACAATAGCTGAATTCTAAGGGCTAGGTGAAGCTAGTTAAAAAATAACCAAAATCAAAGGTAAGTTTAGTTTTTAAGATTACCATTAAAATAGAGGAAGTCTAGGCTACACCAACCCAGTTATAATAATTTCATTTACTATCCTTCTGCTGTTTTATAATATAAAGGCATCTATTTAATTATCTTAATTCTTAGTTTCTAATAAGTATCTACGTAAAAACAATTTGAGCATTTCCATTCATTAATTAAGCAACTAAAACAATTTTATTAGTAACAACTTTGCTAAGTTTTTCTGCTTTCCCCACAGTTTAATTAATTTCACTTGTGATTTCCTTTATACATCAAATTCAATTGCAAGATCATGTTGACCTGTATATAGACTCATTTCTATTTTTTTATTACTTTTCACCATCATCCAATTAGTAACATGCAAACACCAATTCTGATTTATGAGTTCCTAGGCATGAGCTGACTAACAAAGTTAAAGCAAGCACAGAGTAGAACAGAAGAGAGAATTTTACACATTTAGCTTAGCTTAGGGAAGGCTTGACTTTAGAATCACCTAGATGCAAAACTACCAGTGTCTGTCCATGGCAGAAACTTTGTGCAGGACCCTCCAAGAGCTTAGTTCCTCCAGGAAAATTCCCAGACAGCTGCTAGGTATGGAGCTAAGGGGTGCAGAAAAGCCCTGCCCCTGATGAAACATGAAATGGGGCTGCTCTGGGGCCTGGTCTGGGGCCTAACCCATTATCTACTTCCCACAAGGGGTAAAACCCTGCAAGCCTTTTTCACTGGAAGGATTTGAGTGTTAAAAGGAAATAGGTAGGGAGCTGGGAAAGCCAGGAACCTTTTAATCACAATTGATGGCACATTAGGAGTTTCCTTATTCTTTGTGAGACAGGTTTAGTAATTACAGTGCATTTCCTCATCCCTTTAAGGCAGGAGTTATTAACCTTTCCTTTGTTCTATGGACCTCTGCTAAGATCCCCTGCTTTAAGGAGAAATGACCACGTGGTCTCTTACAATCAGACCTGTCTGTCCTCTCCTTTCTTACAGAGGTTCAACTGGAATTCAGGGTCCTATACAGAGCCCACTCACAGCCATACTGTGGCCATGTGGTGTGGCAGGATAAGATCAGACTAGACAAGTTGTCCCAATTTAAGAGCTGCCCCTTATCCTAGGGGAGGATAATGCATTTGTCTATCTTGGGGTATCCAACCACTAGATCTGACTGAATGGATTGCTTGCTGAGCCAGGGTGCTGGAAATCAGGGAGCCCTCCTCACTGTTCCACATTACAGGGATTGGGAGCTTTGTCTCTGGGCATCCCCAGAGCATTTGAAGTCTTGGGGACATCTGGGTCCAATTGCCAGACCAAACACACAAGCCAGGCTGACCCTAGGAAAAGGGCTAGTTAGGGACCATTCTTTTGCCTACTTTTCAGCAATCTTTGGAGCTGGCTATGAGTGAGCTCACCCCGTAGCAGCTCCCAGGGCCTGAGTTCCTCAGGTAAACATGACATTAAAAGCCATAAAAAACTAGAAACTAATTGTCCATTGACTTGCTGGCAAACATCCTCAGGGACCATCCACACACCCCAGATAATCTTTGAACCTGTCCAGGGTGGAGAAGGGGAAAAGCCTCAGGTCATTGATGATGGTGGGGCTTATGCCTTGCTAACAAATGAATTTTAAGTTTCTAAGGCATTCTAAAGCATTTCACAGACTTTGAATGAGGACAGCAGTAGTCAGATCAAAGGAACTTTTAATTAAAAGGAGTTAACTAGTTATCTAAGGAAACAATACAACAGGTGAGAGATATTCTGAACTTAGAAAGGGACTGGTAAACTCCCAGTGGACTCCTGCTTGACTTAGCCCATGTGCACAATCAGGTCTCAAGGGCAGTTTCACCCACCAACCTGAACTTCCTTGAATCTACACAACATGGGGACTAGCCCCTACTATGTCTAGAGAGGGAGCCAGAATTCTGGGCAGTCTGAGATTTTGTCCTTTGAGAGCTTATCCAGAAACCCCCTAGCCATTGACCCCCTCTAAAATGGCAGAACCAAAAGAGGGCACAGACAGGCCTTAAAACTCACCAGTCTCCAGCAGGGGTTGGGGAGCACCACTTACTTTTCTTTCTCCTGGAAATGGCTCACCAAATAAAGACAGGGAAGTGTGGATTCTTCTTGTTTCCTGGCTATGTTGCAGAAATGAATTTAAGAGCATGCCAGTTTAGTTAAGCCAGCAAAAAAGAATTCATTGTGAAATGGGGGAAAGAACAGAGCTTGCTGAGAAATGAGAGAAAAAGATGGAAATACACACCAAGATTTGGTGCAGATGTCTCTAGGCAGAAAGAGCCACTAACAGTCATTTTAATTTCAGTACATTCCACAGCAAAAGGCTTTCCACACACATGCACACACACGTCTAATCAGATCACTCCTTCACTTTAATACTTTAATATTTTCCCTCTAATAGATGAGGACCATTGGACTTACCACAGTCTTCAGGCTTGTAGCCAACTAGCCTGCCCACCTCTCCAGGCCAGTCTATCACACTCATCCTGCATGCAGGCTGCACTTAGTTCCTGGTGCACAGAAGGTTCCAAGCTGTCTCATGAATTTCACAAAATTTCCCTCAGAATGAAAAGAAGCCCCACAACCTCTAAATGTATTATTATTCCCACCAAAAATGTTAGTAATTTTCCCTACAAAAGTTTCATGGTCTCAGGTAAAGTTTCATTAATTTCCATAAGACTGTTCACCACAAATTAAATATATATGGCTATAAATATAATAAGTATACTTGTCATTATTTCTTTAAATTATCTCTTAAAAAAAAAACATTGTCACATGGGCAGGTGATCTGTTTTGCCAGCATAATCCCACTCCCTGCACAGGTCTGAATCCCAGTACTCATGTAATCAACATTCACTTCTGACAAAAGAGTACCACACTTGCCTCAAGATTGTTGCAGTGTAACATGGCTGTTAAAGTATAGAAACATGTAAAGAAACATAAAATTGCATACTTGATTATGGAACATGTCTGCTTCAAAAATAGTAAAGAGTACATATTTTTAATTTCAGAAGTATATATTTAAAAAGTAAAAAGTCAAAACATTCATTTGTGAAACAATTCTACACAATCAAAATATTTTGTTCTATTTTTCTTTACAAATAATTTTTCTTCTTTCTCTTAGGAGATATCCCAAGAAATTTAAATTTTTAATTTTATATAAAAATACTGGAAACATACTTTATGTATAGTCAAATCAATAATGGAGATGAACAATTAATTCCAGGTACCCTTAATATTTTAGGCCCGATTAAAAAGAAAACTTTTCAGGCAAGTTAGGGACTCACATTTTATTAAGTGGTTCATGAATCAGGAAGCATCCCATTCAGGAAGTAGAAGGGCAGGGAGTGGAAAAGGGAAGCTCATATAAAGAGAAGGTGAAAGCAAATGAGGAAATGTTCTTTTTGGCTGGTGTTGCTTCAGTTTTACATAGCGGGTGTCTTACAACATGGGGAGAAGATATACATTGATTAGTATGGTATGCTTATCCTTTCTGCTTAACTATCTCTACTGGACCAAAAGTAGTTTAATCACCAGATGTTACTTGTTTGCAGTTGTGTAGGCTGTGTTCCATTTTCCCAGAAACTCCCACAGCAGAATTGTTTTTGACTTCTGGAAAGCCCTTCTGGGAAAGGGCATCTCTTCCAAGCAGTGCCCAATGCAGGCAGTCATTTTATTTTACTCAACAAGCTTATAGGCTTTTACATTCTTTAGGACATCAATAAGTCTGAGTTGAGGAGACATGTGTTGTCTGGTATTTTTCTTCTTTAGTAAACTTGCACATACTCAAGCATGAAAAAAGAGCTTTCTGTTGACTAGGTATTGGCAGCGCAACTACTGTACTTATAAAGAGCAACACTGATACTCCAGCATGAGAGACTGTTGGTTGTTTTAGACATCTTCTTGGGAAAAAAGCAACCTGGATTTTCCTTCTGGAAGTACCGTATGAAACTGCCAACCAAAACCCTGAATCCACAAGACTGTGAGTCCTCTGGTTAAAGACATGAAGATTGCTTGGGATATAGATGAATTACAGAATGAAAGGATATAACCTATTTTCATTAACTGTATCTACCTCTTTTACATAATTAGAGGGAAATATTTGTTTTTAGGCATGCTTTGGTTAGATTTTCCTTAAATAGCATTCAAACAGGGTATGCGTTTCACATGTGGCTAAAAAGGTTATTAGCGGCATAAACAGTAACCATCAAAACTGATTTTTCTAGAGCAAGAAAGCTTTGAGCTCTGGAATGTACTGACAGCATCCTCAATAAGGACCCAGTGTCCCTAAATTTACCTTTCATTTGGACTCTTTGAGTGGCTGAGAGAATTTCACCCAAGAGTAATGGACCTCCTTTATTGTGTAAATAAATTTTTATCTGAAGATAACTGTGTAATCTGAGTGTGGGAATTTGGAGTCAGGCTATCAGGAGGCAGGTTACTTTATTGTGGAAAAGGAATTTCTCTGGAATTTAATTCATAGGTAATGGTCAGAGGGGAATCTGCCTTATATTAGGATACTGAGGTCCATGTTTTCTGCAATGAAGGAGAGGGAAAACAATGAAAAAATATATATATATATATATGTAAGAAATATCATTGCCTGATGACTGGAAAGGGAAAGACTAACATGGGGCCAGGGGAGTTTCAGAAAAGAGAGGAATTCTGGAGGTTTGACATTTGATCTGACTGTGCAGGAAAATGGGTAAGTTGTGGGTGGGATTGGGAGGTGGTGAGTGATGATAATAGTCGTCAGTGCAGAGAGAATAACAAGGCTCAGTTGTCTTTGTGTGGTGCTGAAGATTCTGCTTTACTAACCCTTGACAGAAGTTACCTTTCCTGCTGATTTATTGAAGTTTCTATTTTCTTAGTTTTAAAATTCTATCCCCTTTATGGATATCAATAGGAAACGTATCCCATCTTATACATAGTAATGAGAAAATTAGACGATCTAAACCCATGATCAGGGTTAGATCTTCTTTCTGTCTTTCACTTTAGACCTGGAATAAACTGGTTCCAGCAGCAAGAATATATGCAGTTAAGAGAAACTTGACTAAAAGTTACCTTTCCTTCATTATAATAATAAAACACACACAAACAGCCATCATTGCACTGCCATTTGCTTATATGCAATGTATGACCAAGTATGTTTTTAAACAGCATGTGTTCAGCTAAGCCCCACCTCCTATCTCACTCAATCTCACTCCATCTGCCTCATTATACTAAACCAGCCCCCACAAAATCACATAATACTCAGCCCAGCTTTCAGCTTGGGGAGACTGATCTGAGGAAATTAATGTCCTCTGGTCTCCAATGGCTGGCTTTTGCTAATAAACTCTTTTCTTGAAATCCTGGTGTCCCTGAAATGGAATTATGCACATGGGACAAAAGGAC